>VXAB01004855.1:225689-279439 GCA_013399175.1 Odontophorus gujanensis
TAGAAAACCTTAATCTTTAGATAAATGCTGAGCGCGCATGAACATTCTGTCCTGCCTCCTTGACAAGCTGATGGGACACAGCCTTCAGTTCCATGGTTTATAAAAGAATTCCTGATCCTGTAGAGCATGGACGGGCTAAAAGTAGGCAGTAGCTCAGGTTGTGCACGATGCCTCTTAGCCTGGGAGCTTTCAGATACTTGACTTTGCAGGAGCTCTTCCCCATGCGTGGCTGGGACACATCTGTCCGAGATGAGAAACAAAGACACATGGAAAGTTGGGCACACAGACAGTGACCAATGCAGCTCTGCAGCATCTTCCCAGGAGTGTCCCCTTCCCCTGAGCAATGGTTTGAACTACAGTGGATTCATTAGTGAGGTTTGGTGGGATGGCCATGAACGTATGGGTGTATGGTGCATTGGTGGGGCCAGCAGGATACAGCACAAAATTCCCTTTCCCTCACAAGCTGTGTGCTCCATCACTCAGGAATGCAAACGGCCACATGTTTGGCTGAAAAATGATCATCTTCAGGAAGGGAACAGGTCTATCAGGCTAAAGGAAGGGAACGCCTCAAAGCAGGAATGACATGCAGGAATGACACCTCAGGGCTTCAAATTTGTTCCCCATCAATGAGGAGGAAGAAAATTGACCTCAGCACTGTTGGGGTTGACAGATTTTAAATTTAATCTCCTCTAAAGGCAAGACATGACCCCGTTGCTGGGTGTTGTACGGCTGCAGATGTTTTACCCATTGGTTTTCCTACTCTCTGGCCACCTCGCAACATCTCCAGCAGAGCAGAGATGTATTCCTGCCTGCACACTGGCTGTCAAACACCAACTTCAGTGGGATTTCCTGCATATAGTTGCATCCAGGTCTGTTCAGACCAACGTTGGCACTGGGGGAGGCGAGCTCAGCCCCCAGCTCCTTTTCCTCAAGGCAGGTATTTTTCTTCCTGTTTGATTTTCCTGGAGTCCTAAACCAGAGTTTTTTAGAGGCTGCTTTCTCTGCCATTGCTGGTTTTGCCTGTTTCTTCTTCTGTTTTGTATCATCAGGCAATTCGAATTCGGGGTCGTGGCAAGTCTGGCAACCCAAACCTGTTGGAGCCTGGGCGGTCTGTAGGATGCAAGTCCTGGCTGGGGCTCCAACCCCAGTTTCTGCAGGAGCTGAGACTACCTGGATCGCATGTCTGAATAACTGTGGGGTTTTTTGTTCTACCAGTGGAGCCAAAGCACTGAAAGAAGAAAAGGTCCTGCCAAGTCAGCAGAACCCATCCATCTTCCCAGTGAGACAAACATAAAAGGATTTCAGGTTAATCGATCTGCCCCAAACAAAGTGTTTTGGTTTGGCCTTCCTCACTTCCCCATCTCCTCCTCTGTTCTCCTGTTGCAACTGTTTGGATTTAAGATCTGCTGAATTCAACCCAAAGCCACAGATGGGTTCAGTCCACTTGAATCAGTGCTTCCCAGCAGACAAAATCTGTATCTGAGAACTCATGTGCAGTTTTTAGGTTCAATAATTTTCCCAATCATGAATTCCCACCGTTGACCTTGGTCCAAATACTCGAGTTCTGCGGGACCCTTGTTTATTTGTGTAAGATGCTCTTCTCTTTCAGCACTGCTTGTTCCTCAAGGCGAGCACTGTATTTAAGCTGCACTCTGTGTTTACGCAGTTGGCTGGTGCGGTGTTGTGAAACCGTTGCCTGAAGCCTGCTCAGAGATGGAGGGCATTCAGTGCAGATGGGCTTTTTACTCCATCAATCTGCCAAACTCCAGCCAACCCCTGCTATTTCAGAGGCTCGTGATCTGACCGACTTCAGTGGCTGTCACAAGGATGGAGAAAGGCCCATCTCCTCACTCAGGGGACACTTCTTGCCAAGCCTCCAGGCAGCGCTGCTTCTCAGTAAAATGGTTGTAATCATGTATTAACATGGGCATAAGAAAATAAAGAAAACAGAAAAAAAAAAAAAAAANAAAAAAAAAAAAAAAAAAAAAAAAGGCAAGACCTCCCTAAACCTTGTTCAAAGGGCTGGTGGAAATGGAGTCATGGAAATTTTTGACAAATACAAAACAAAACATGGCCAGAGGCAGAAACCCAGCATGGAAAATTGGAGCCCGGTTAAAGTCTGGCAGAATTGTAAATGGAGAAACATCTAGTCTATTCTCTTCTGTTCTGATCCTAAAAAGCTGCCTCATGTTTCTTCTCCTCTGGGAGAAGAGCTCTGGGATGGGTACTCACCTCAGTGCACAAGTGGGAGGTGTTTGCATTGGCCATGGGGATGGTGATGCGAGAGCCATGGTGGACAGCAGAGCGTGACATAGTCACAGGGGATCAAAGACCTCATGGGAAAGGGAACTGAGGAAATGGCATCCAGGCTCTGGTTCAGCCACTGATCCCATGGTAGCAGGGGAAATGTCAGAGCTGACATGCCCCGTCCCTCGGTGCTTCAAGAAGGGAGCGTGGGGACAGAGTACTGAGTAAGGGTGGTGGCAGAGGGTCAGCGCTGAGTCAGGCAGGGGGAAATGTGTTCATGTGGAGATAGAGAGACCAAGCCATTTTTCCTGTTGGGATCTACGTTCCTGCACCCTGTCCGACATCCCGGCATGGAGCCAGTGTGAAGGGACATGAGCCTGGCAGCTATGGCAATGCCTGCCCAGGGCCAGCCTGGCCACGTCCAGCTTTCTCCATCTGGGACGTCCCTGGCTGATGACTCAGAGAGCCTGAGGAATGCAAGCTGCTTCCTCTCGGCCGTCTGCGGAGCGGCCTCTCCCACGAATCATCCTGCTGCTGCCTCCAGCAAGGCCATGCACATGGCATCTGCCTGGGTTCAGTCCTTGTACCTGGACCTGGTAGCTCCTGGGCTGTTCCTCCATCCTTCTGCGAAGAGACTTCACTCGCTGTCCCAAAGCTGGGCACAGGGGTCAGTCACAGTGGTGTGTCACTTATGGGACAAGGCCAGGAAGCTGCACATGGCCATGGCAGGTACCAGACCTCAGTGATTAAAGATGAGGTGCACTGGGACTCCCAGAAAGTGTCCAACCACCAGCCTGATTGGGGCAGCAAGGGAGCTGGTTGCTGCTGCTGATGGACACACAGATGGGTCAACAGGACAAGCTATTGCTGTAAGAAACCAAAATGAACCCACCCGGGGTTCAGATAAAATCTGTTGGGTGCCTTTTCATGTACCATTTATGTTAGGTCTTATAGAATGGTTGAGTCAGATGGGACCTCAAAGACCATCTAGTCCCAACCCCCTGTTGTGGTTTGGTTGCCACCCAGCACATCAGGTACCGTATGTTCATACTCAGATATCCTTGTGCTCAAGCCAGCACATTATCACTTGAGCTGTGGCGTATGAAGGTGGAAATGAGCTCCATCTCCTTACTTTTCAAGCCTTTGCCACAACAGAAATGAAAATTAGAGCCCCTTCCTGCAGCCTTGCCCTGATTTAAGGTACCAAGACCCAGATCCACAAAATTATGTTGGAATCCCATCATCCATGGGAGCCTTCATAGACTCCTCTGGTCCAGGAATAATCTGGTTTGCTGGTTTGGGACTTCTATTTAATGCAATCTCAAACAGTCACACTGGTCTCTTTCTTGGTCTTTTCTTGACAAAAACCAGGATTTAGGCTGAGGTCCTTGCTGGACGCTGCCTTCCTGCAGACATACCACAAAGTGTTGTACCTGGTCTGGGCGGAAAGGGGACAGACCGCCAGCTCCAGAGCTGGGGTGGATGCGCCACGCTGCGTGCGGTTAGAGCCGGCTCGGTGCTTAGACAGCACCGCTATTGAATGTGCATACAGCAGACAGACTGGTGCTAAAGCACTTACTGGGAACATTAATAAACCGTGGACCACCCTTCCTCATCATGTGATGTGGTTCTGTCTATACGCGAGATATGTAAAAACAATTTAAAATTAATTTAGCCTTTAAGCCCTTTAAAAACGTATAAAAAAAAAAATAAAAAAACTCAACCTTTTGATATAGGATTGGGCTGTTTTTCCAAGTGGGAAAATGTTCACATCAGGATTGATTTAATTTTTTTTTTCCCCTTTTAAATCATAAACAGTCCCGGTACAAGAAACAGTAGCTGTTATTGATTAAAAGTTCATTTGCCTTGTCTTTACCGATGATTGATATTTGGGAAGGAGGGATAGAAGAAGGGAAGGGTGTTGTACTTTGGAGAGAAAAAGAAAACGTGTCACATGTTACCTGCATCTTAGAATAATGTTAGTCTTGGAAGGAGCGTGGCTTGCGAAAAATAATAATTGTTTTAAGGTTCAGCAGATCCCGGTCCTTTTCGCGTGTGCTTTAATGCGCTAGACGGGCCCCCTTGAAATAGCAGCGTGATGCAGGAGGGGAGCAAGGCAATTGCATTTCCAAATGGGATTTTTATGGCCCGTTGAAGGAAAGCGGCTGCCCACTGGATAGCGCCACGCGGTTCCCAGCAGCGGTTTTTAAATGCTTCCTTTTGCCAGCACGTGTACTGCGCTGCTGAGCTGGAGCTGCTTGCAGGGTCGCACTACAGGCCCAAAGCCTCTGGAGTTATTCGGGGTCCTCAGCCCCCCGCAGCAAGCTGGAGGTGCAGGATACAGCTGGGGATGAGATGGGCAGTGGTGGTATTTTGCCTTTGGTGGGACATGGGCGTGGGCACCTTGCTCTGCCTTTAAGTTGGCAGCCTTCATGCTTTGCAGAATGCCCGAGCTCCTGGAGGGCTCTGTTTTTAGCTGATCGACATGGAAACCACGCTGGGATGCTGGAAGTGGGGGTCCCATTGGCTCCACAGCATTCAAAGGAGCCAGGCTCAATGGGGCACGAAGGGCGTTTCTCAGTCAGAACATTTTAGTGGGCACGGTGGGGATGGATTGGTGGTTGGACTGGATGATCTTAGTGGTCTTTTCCTACTGTAATCATTCTGTGATTTTCTGGGTGAACAGGACGGATTCAGGGAAGGTGAAATTCTGTGAATTTTTCCCCATTCCCCAAATTGTTGAAATGGAGAACATGGTGAATAGGGAAACATTCTGCTTAGTTGTTTTCAAAGCCTTTGTCTTGGCCCAGTCTTTGGTTTCAAGACCTCCTTTAGTTTCAATAAGAAATAAAAACCTTTAAAAAAAAATACTTAAAACATCTGTCAAAACATAAACTTCTCAGTAGAACTGAAATCTGCTTTTTCCAAGACTTCATAATTTGCTGAAAATATTTGTGGCAGAATTTCTTCCCAGCTCATTCCCAGTGCAAAACTGAAGCACTGCAGAAGGAGCATGCTGGAATCAGCAGAGCTTGTGGGCACCTCATCCCAGCTCTGCTCCAGAGGTCCCTCAGCACCAGGGGAAGCTGTGGCCAAAAAAAAAAATCCCACAAATTTTCCAAGGGAAGGAGTTAGGATTGCACTGCATGCACCTTTAGATTGCTTTAATAAAAGTGTGTGGCACTGGTTTGCATATTGGCATGATGGAAACTAAGCTTATGGTGGCTCAGAGGGTGGCACCAGCTTCCCACCTAAAAGGGCAGAGTTAAGGGTATCTCAGCCTTGGGCTGGTAACCTTGACTTTAGCTGATTCATTACGCATTACCAAAAATAATTATGTCCATAAGGCAGAGGCATCTGGCATTTTATTGCATTTTCCTGTGTTACAAAATGGTCTGAAAGGAGGAGAGAGGAAGGGAAAGGCATCACAACGTGTGGCTGTTCTCCTGTTCTGCTACCTGTCCAAGGGCAGGCATCTTTATTGCTGGCTTTCCCATAAACAGTGTGGCCTACCATTCCCTTACACAAGGATCACATCCTGCTCCTCTGAAGCATTTTATCCTTGGGAGACGCAGAATCCACAAAATCCAGAGTGGGATCCCCCTGCCCTGCTCAAGGGCTCTGGACTCACAGGGAATGGGCTCAACCCATAATCCCTCCAACTCATTAATGCCTTGTGTTAATTAACATTAACCCTTTGCTTGACCTGGTGTCATGCTCGCTGCCTCCAACATCACAGCACCAGGATAGTGTCCACATTGCAACACTCCAGCAGTGGAGCAAGGCATAGAGGTGAAGTCCCAGCCAGCAGCAGGTCTGGGTCCTGTATAGGGATAAGGGACAGGTGACACAGAAGGGCCACCTCCCTGCCAGGTGTCACCCCAAGGAGCTGGCACCAGCCCTGACCCTACAGGACTTCCTCTGCCTCAGAGAGGGTGGAGTTTCAGGGCTTTGCAGTGCACGCACCCGTGCCAAATCCCCTCTCCAATGCAGGCGTTCCTAATCATGCATAAATATGGCAGTAGATATAGCCGTCTGTGTTGCTCCAGAGAGAGCCTTTGATCCTGGATTGAGAGCTCATGTTTCAGGTGTTTGGGCAAATCAAAAGTACAAAATAGAAACTCCAAATTGCCTTGTAATTTTTAAGAGGCAGATCAGGAAGACACTGCTGGTTGGATGGGGAACAGATGTCTCCCCATCAGAGCTGAGAGGCAATGTGGATGCTGATGGTTTGGAGAACATCTCAGATGTTATGGGTTCTATACGGGGAGGACAGCAACCCCTGTCATCTGCCTGTTCAAATACCAGCCCAGAGCTAGTCCTGTCCCTCCTGATCCTTGTCACCTGTGGAGAACCACCTCCACATAGGGGGTGAGGGAAGCCCTGGCCACAGGTGGGCCAGCAGCAGACCCTCCCTGGGCTCATGGAACCACCTGGGGAACACTGGGCCCTATAAAAGGGGAGGCAGGTGGATTCATCCTTCCCTTAGTACCATCAGCAGCAGGGTATGGAGGAGGTTGAGGGGAAGATGAAGGGGAGTCTTCTGAGCTTGAGGAGCATGGAGGTTATTTTGTGTCACCTTGCTTGGGGAAGTTTTGGGATGGTCTTAGTGGCAGGCAGGTATGTAAAAGGATGTGACATGTAGAGTGTCCGTGAGGGGAACCCAAAGGAGGACTGTTTGTGCTGGCTGGGTGCTTGGTGCATGTGATGCCTAGCTCCCCTTGGGTGGATGCCTTGGCTGAAGCTCCAAACCACTTGAAAGGGGCTGGGGCTTGTTGCTGCCTCTGAGTCAGCAGAGCCTTGAGGTTAGGGCAGGGCTCTGAGTCATGGATGCTAGAGCTGCTGGGTGCCAAGATGGTTTCTGATGGAACCGATTGTAAGCTGCCCTCAGCACTGAGAGAGAGGGACAGGCCAAGAGTCAGACTCAGGGATGGAGGGGCTGCTGTGTTCTCCATCTTAAAGCTGATGGTCCAGAGAGTTCTTGGTGCCTGGCTGGTCCTCAGTGCTCTGATGCTGGCTTGAGCAAGGGCTGTATCTTCTTCTTCTTCCCCACTGAGCTGCTGCCTTGGACAGGTGGGTGAATGGGGGTGTGATTTGTCAGTCCCATGCTTGTGCACCTCTCCTCTGGGCAGAGAGGGTCTCTTGAGCTTGACCTGCCCAGGCTCCTCCTCACCCTGTGCCTACCCACAGCCCCTGACCTGAGCAGTGTGTCTTCTCCATGGCCCCGTGGCAGGAGATGGGGCTGCTCATGCCTTGGCTCCCACCACCAGTGATTGATGCTGCAGCAGGAGGCTGTCACTGAGCATGGCTTGGCCACCAGCCCCAGGCTGGGAGCAAAGCCTCAGCATGCCAGGCACAGTGAGTGCCAGCTCCAGCACCTCTGGTCCTCAGTTCTGTGTTCCCCGAAATCTCCCTGAGCCCAGGGAGGTGTGTGGGGTGTGATGGGACAGCTGCTGTGAATTAGTCTTCACTGCTAAATTGCCTCTGTGCCCTCCCCCCTCCCTGAAAAGCAAGCTGCAAACCCCTCTGAGTTTATGATCTGCGAGTTCATGCAGCCTCCATTAATTTTATGAGTAGATTTTCCTATATCTGATCTCATATATCAGGAGCAGGAGAAGGGGGGGAGGAGGGGAGGGGGGAAGGGAATGTGATGTAAGCCTGGGCTAACACTCTGCTGGCAGGGCAGCCATGTGAGTGGTTGCTTCCCTTCTGCTTATGGAGGTGCTTTGGGGTTCCCCAGGCAGGAGGGGCTTCTGAAGCCCTCGGGTTTGATATTCTGTGATGTGGGATTATAACTGGAGAATCGCAGTGATTCCAGCTGGAGAAGGCTTCAAGGTTATCAGGATGAACCATCTGCTTAACACTACAAGTCCACCACTGAGCAGAGTCCCTCAGTGCCACATCAACCTTCAGGGGTGGGGACTCCACCACTTCTTTGGACAACCTATTGCAATGCCTAGCCTCTCTTTGCGTGGAGTTCTTCCTGACATCCGATAGAAAGAGAATCATTTAGGTTGGAAAAGGCTCTTAAGATCAAAGTAATTGTCCCATACTGTCCCACCAAGACTTGTCCCATGCTGCAGAATGGAGGAGCAAGGAGAACCTGTTCAAATTGGGTTGGGGACTGGGGAAGAGGCCAGAATTAAGCTGAAATCAAAAGCAGTGGGAACCCAACAAGGCTCTGAGTCCTTGGTTGTGTGCATGGAGTTGAGGGGAAGCTGGGGACCTGCTGCAGAGCTGAGGGACTTTTCTCCAAGGGGGAAAGCAGTCCTGGAGCTGAGGAGAGCTTTGTGAGCAGGGTGCTGGGCACTAGGCTGGAAATGCTGATGCTGTCTCAAGCTTGTTTAATGAATGATGGCCTCAAGTTGGGCCAGGGGGTGTTTAGGTTGAGTGTTAGGAACATTTCTTCTGAGTGGGTGGCTGTTGTTGCAGACTGCCCAGGGAGGTGATGGAGTCACTGTTCCAGAACTGTGAAGATGTGGCACTGAGGGATGTGGTCAGTGGGCATGGTGGGGTGTGCTGGGGTTGGGCCTGATGCTCTCAGTGGTCTTTCCAACCTCTATGATTCTGTTCCTTTCTCCTTCCCATCCTGTGGGATCCAACCCAGGTGAGATTTGTCCCCGAGGGATGTGGGCAGTGTTGCAGAGGTCCTGCCTGGAGCAGGCCATGCTCCCTGCCCTAAAACTTGTCTGGAGCTCTCTCCTAGGCTTTATTTATTTTTCCAGCAGTGCATTGTTTCCACTGATTACCAGGGTCATTTTCAGCGATGTTTTTTGATGATCTGGTCATTCCTTTTGAATTAAACCTGACGATTTTTATTCGCCTCGCCAACGCTTTGTATTTGTTTCCCAACTGGCAGCACTTAGGAATTTTTTAGCAGCTTTATGTTGAAAGACTTTGGGGATTATTTTTTTTTCCCAGGATCAATTTTGCAGTGGAAAAATCCCATTTTTCAGCTATCTCTGTGCATTGATTCCGACAGTGCGCCCTGTCCCAAACCAACAGTAACCAAACCACAGAAATTGTTCTCAAAGAAGCGATCAAAAAGGGGAGAAAAAGGAACCAACTAGAATTTCTTTTTCTTTCTATATTCTGAGAAAGCATGTGAATTGTCCTGCTTTCAATTCTTCCCAGAACATCGTAGTGATGTTACAAATTTAGTCATAAAGCTGCGGTTGAATTATAGTTATCATTGTAAAACAATAATAACTATGCAGATACTTATTATGGTGAATTAAGTTACAATGATAGTAAATCTGTCATAATATCCATGGCAACTCTCTTAGCCACGCAGTAGGAATCCTGCAGTGTTATTGATAAAATCTGCTGAACTCTGCTGTCTTACCCTCCGCAGAGCTGCTGCAGTGTTTTATTGTAAATGGTGATTAAATGATGCAAACCATATCTCCCCTAGCAGTCATTTGTTCTCTTCCTTTGCATGAAGCCCCAAGTCGGACCCATTAAATGCTCTGTGATTTAGGAGGCGGGACTGGGGACTGCAGGTGGGATGTCCTGGGGAAACTGGTCTCAGAACTAAAGGAAGGGTTTGTCTGTTGTATTGGGATGGCTGGCGTTGGGTTGGATTGGAAATGGGGACAAAACATTTGGTATTGAGGATGGTGAGTCCTCCTTAGGGCTGGAGGTGGCTAGGGGGGCTGAGGCTGGAGCAGGTTGGTGACCACAGTATGGTGATGCTCTGATGTCCTTTATGGCTCCACATATCTCATCTCTGCTTGGACCAGAATAACCCACAAGAAAAGCTGTTCCCATGAATTTCCTCATTTTGTTTTCAGGGTGAGTGAAGACCACGCTTCTTCAGATGCCTCTGTGAGCCAAACCACAGCAGCTCCTTTCTAGTTTCCACCAACCTCCTGGACGTGCGACCTTGCACATGGATGGGGCAATGCTGGGGAGGGTGTCACGTTGCCCTAGCAGGGATGCGCACAGAGGCATCCTGTCCCATCTCCATGGGATGTGACAGCTTGGGGACCCCCACCTGTGACCTCCATCCCATTACAGTGCTGGGCAGCCTGTCATCCTGAGCAGGCTTCACCCTTAGCCTGGGGGATGTTGAGCAGTGATAGCAGCCAGCTGAGAAGCCCCAGGGCTTTGTGGCTGAGGCAGGCTCTGGCTCCATCGTACTGTCCTCCTCCCTACCAGTGTTGCCAAAAATGGGTATGTTTCTCCTTTTGTTGTTTTTCCATTGTAACGCTTTCACGCTGCTTCAGGAAAAAAGGCTAATAATTTATCACCATTATGAGGATTTTCTGGCTGAAGAAAAGCCCATTAATGTCTCGCTGAGTATAGGAACCAAAGTTCTGTTGTGAGTGTTTATATTTTCTAATTACTCACAGATGACTCCAATTGTGTCAGTGTGCAGCTGGATATTAGGCTGTGAGCGCTTGCTGTTTTATGCCCCGTTTGTTTACTGGCTACTCCACTCCAGCCTGCCAAGCTCAGGAAGAAATTCCAAGTTTTTGGAAAGTAGAGGTGCTGGGAAGTACCAGGCTGCCCAGGTACCACCTGGCTGAGTGTGCTGCTCCTGCAGGATGCTTTGGTGGTGGCCCATTTATTGAGGCCCAGGAAGGGGTTGTGTAGGTCAACTGCTGCCACAGGGCATTCCTGGTGTAGGCTGGGGAGGTTGTGATGGAGCCAGAGGGGAACCTCAGCTCTCACCATGAGTCCTCACTCGTTTGAGTGCCACTTCTCAAGAAGTGCTGTATTTTAAAGAGCAAAGATTGTGTATTTTGCCCATTTGGGCATGGGAGAAGGGCGTGGGGGTCCTGGTGGTTGACAAGCTGGACGTGTGCTCTTGCAGCCTGGAAGGCCAGTGGTATCCTGGGCTGCATCAACAGAGGGGTGGCAGCAGGGTGAGGGCTGGGGAAGGATGGATCCCCTTTGGTCTGCCCATCGGTGCCACACTGCTCCCCCTGCTCCAGAAGGTGCACTGCAAATTGTTCTCTCAATAGCTGACTTAAATGTTGTGTAAGGTTTTGTGGACAGACTTTCTTTATTCACTGCTGATTGGAAACTTATCGGTGTAATTACACGAACATGTTTTATAGGTTATGTATTAGCACTATTAAATGGCAATCTGGTATTTACTTTAAGTTATATTAACTGTTACTGATTACTGTTACATCAAATGCTGACAACTATTGAATGCAGCCCATTTTTAACTGCGAGCTCCCTATATAAGCCACTGTGCAATGCTTTTCATTCTGACTCAACTGAGCAAAGGGTCTGAGTACCCAGACTCCTTAATGCACTAATGTGGCTAAAAGCAACATGGATTTCATATGGAGTCATTGTCTTTAGGGGGGTGTTTGAGAACTGTGGAAATGTGGCACTGAGGGACACGGTCAGAGGGGATGGATTGGGGTTGGTTTTAAAGGTTTTTTTCCAATGTTAATGACACCATGATTCTATACTGCAAAATGTGAGCTCTTCTTTAAAAACTAGATTCTCCTGACTGCTGCTTCTGCTCAGTGCCTTTCTTCCTACTCTACCTTGGGCACCGAGGAACCTCAGTATCTAGTACATCATTCACAGTGCCTGAACTCACCCAATGCTGTAATCTTTGGGGGCTTTTTCTTTCCCAAGGTTGCTGATGCTGAAAGTGAGTGGGGAAATGGCCTCAACCTGCTGTCCCCATGGCACTGTTCTGGAAGTGGGACTTGGGTTGCCCCTTAGGGGAAGCTGTGGGGCTGCTGGGTTCAGAGTCACTAATGCTGCTCTGTGCAGGGGCTGGTGGGGGATTGCATCCTGAGAGCAGACATTTGGGAGCTTGTTGAATCAGGGAAGAATGCTGTATTTATGAAAGGGAGCACTAAAGGATGCAATGTAAGTTCTGTTTCCAGTTGAGTGATTGCGTTATGCTTCAGGTTGTGGAGGGAGTAAAATCTCGTGCTAGTGGTCTAGATGTATGTCTGTGCATGGGATGGGCCTGCATCCTGCCTGGGGATGAGCTGTGGTGCTGGAGCTGTCTGGTCTCTGCTCTGCTCATGCAGTGATGCATGATGGCAGTGACGCAGCCTCTGAAGGCTGCTTGGGGAACAGTATGCTTCAGATACAGAATGCCCAGGAGCACTAAATGATGACTTACACTGGTTTGTATAAAAGTGAAGACTCATTTTGTTTCATATATGGCTCAACAAATGGAAGTGATCATCTCCCAGCCCTCTGGAGGGGTGAGAAGTGGGGGTTTTACCCCACCGTGTGCTTTGAGCTCTGATCTATGTGCATCAGGGGAGCAGCAGAGGGGTATGGGGCAGCCCAAACCTTTCCTGTCCTTGTTCTGGTGGGGATGCACATCCAGGGTCAAGGGAGGAAACAAGAGGACCAGCAGAGTTGGGGTTTGCCTAGCATGAAGTGACACCAAGAAGGAGATGGGCCCCAAGCAAGGCACAGCCCATGGCCAGGAGGATGGCAAGATGCTGAGCACTGTCTCTGGCATCCCTCTGTGGATTTATTTTCAGTCTGGGGCAGTACCTGGTGACAGTGGCATGCAGAACTGTCCCATACCTGTTTGATCTCCTGGTGCAAAGATGCGTGTGCTGTGAGCATGCAATCAAGTTGCTGTGATAACACAGTGACAGTGCAACAGCTCCCAGCCCTGCTCTGGGTTGCAGATGTCAGCTGTGCAAGGGATGCTCCCGGCAGTGCCTGTGGGAATGTTGGGGGTTTTTGTTCCCTTCCAATGGGAAATGGCATTGGTGATACTCTTTCCGAAGGGAATCGGAGCATGGGAGCTGGACTGTCCCAGCACAGCATCCATGGTCCTGCCTCCATGCAATCCATAGGAGCTGAGATGGTAATGGGCAGGTTCCTGCTGCTGCTCACTTGCTGGAACCTTTGCTAAAGGTTTGAACAGGCTGAGGGCTTTCCTTCAAGCATTGTCTCCATTCCACTGCAGTGGATGGGAGCATCACTGTGTTGGGCAGTGCTGCCAGGCAGCCAGAGCTGTCCTTGCTCATTGCTGGCCCGATGGAGATTCCACTCCTAAGAAGTAAATCTGATGGGTTTTGTCATGAGCGAAACAAGAAATCACGTTTTTAATAATAATAATAAAAGGGGTCCTGCATCTTGTTAACATCTGGAGTTCAATCATTTCTGTGCTCAAAACTGTGGAATGCTTCAGCACGACATAAATCTTGCCACTTGCTGTACATGGGCTCCAGATGGTGAGGCAGCGGCCGTGCTCGCCTGCGGCCTGCGTGGTGCCTCTGGGCAGGGCAGCTGGCACCCCCAGGGCTGCTGCTTCCACCTGAATTGCTGGGAAATACCTTAAGTCCTGGAGGGGAGCTGGGGATGCCCAGCTCTTGGGTTCCAGTCCCTGCTGTTCTGTCCTATCCTCACACCCACTGCTCAATTCCCTCTGTGGTCTCTGGAGCTGGACTTGTTGGAAATCTCAGTGTGGCCATCGTGGGTGTTGTTAGCAAAAGTAGGAGTTAGTTCTCTAAGTTTTCTTTAATCTTTGTCTTAAACCTGAAACTCGTGTTTTTATTTAAACCCAAGATTTTGCAGCTGGAGACCAAAATTTGAGCTTTTTTTTTTTTGACAGTCGACACAGGCCAGGCAGCTTTTCATGAGTAGATTTTCTGATTTTAGTTTTGTTATTTATTGTTAAAAGTTGCCTTCAACTGAGAAATCATTGGCTTCAAACTGCTACAGTGGAGGTTTCAACCCCCTGAAGGCAGGGCACTGCTGTGAGGCACTCCATAGCTGATATGAGTAGAAATGGGAGACTTTGGCTGGGAGCAGTTTGTTGGTGTTACAGGTTTGGCTTCTACAGATTTTAGGCACTTTTGGTCAAATATCTCTGGTGGAGGCTGAGGGTGCTCAAGGAGCATCTTTCCCATTCAAACTCTCGTGGGCACAAGCATGAACTCTGGGCCTTATCAGCTGGTGGGTAGGGCTTATCTCAATGTGTTCAGATGGCTTTAAACCAAGGGGAAAATGTACCCTTCCCAATGCACTGAAAGAGAGCTTTGGGTGTGCCTGCCCATGCTCCTCAGTAGCGATGCTGGAGTGATGCTCTTAGCATACCTGAGACTGATGATGGACTGCCCCAACTCCCCATCCCCAGCTCTCAGAGCTGCTTATGTTGTTTATGGGGAAATGTGGGCTTGAGGCATACGAAAATCACATTTCACTGCTATGGGTTTGGCTGGAGAAGCGAGCCCACTGTGTCTGGGTACCCACTGGGGCTAAGCAGGCATTAGGGTTTGCCTTTGGCTCCCCCAGTCTGGGTGTGCTGTCACTGACCAGTGATGGGGAAGGAGATCTGTCCTCTTGCAGCTGAGATGCTGGAGACGGCGCTCAGTGCTTTCCCCTCGCCTATGGCTGAATGTGGGCCGATGCTGTTTGCTAAACAAGAGCGCCGGTGGCGAAGGAATTAGAAGAAATCCCTTCTTAATTGGAAACAGTGAGTTTGTGTATTTTTTCAGTTGTCTATTTTGGGCCTTGTAAAATTAAAGTTATTAACTGTAATGCAGCGGTTTCCAGATTCCCACAGCCCTTTACAATAGCGGGGAAATTCATCCCAGGTCACTGGGAGCCTTTAATGAATACATTAAGGCTTATTATTAAAATAAAGTGCTTGCAGCTTTATGGGAGACATCTGGTGAGGATGTACGTCTCCTGCAGGCAACACAGCTCCGGGTGTCTCCTCCCAGCGTGCCCCATGGTGCCGTGGGCTCACTGCTGCTCTGGGGTTGGGACAACGAGGGGACCTCAGGAGGTGATGGGAAGCATCAGGAGTGGGTCGTGGAATCGTTAAGGTTGGAGAAGGACTAGATGATCTCAGCAGTCTAACTGTCAGCCCGTCACCATGATGTGTCCCTTAGGTCCTGTGCCTGTGGGATGGTTGGCATAGGGGATGCTGTTGACCATGCTTCATGGCTTGGGCTGAGTGCAGGAGGTGTGGGCAGGTGGGTGCTCAGCCAGACGTTGGCCAGTGGTGCTGAGATTTGGTGGAGCTCAGGGCAGCAGGGACACTGCAGTCCAAGCATACCCATAGGGCAGGCTCAGCTTGTGCCTTTGTGGGCAGTGTGGTTGGCCGCAGCAGGCAGTCTTATCACTGCTTTATCTCTATCCAGGCTTGATCTGTGCAGAAAGCAGGGCCACGTGGCAGTAATTGCATTAGGAAAACAAACTAATCTCTGAAGGGACAGAGAACAGCTGTTAGGCTATCGGGGGAGGTAGAAGTTGGCCTGCCAGCCTGTGGGAATAAAGCAGGCTTGGGACACGGGATTGATAGAATAGGGGAGAGCTGAGCTTCACACACTTAGCTGGATGTCTTTGGTTGTGTTGATTTGGGGCACGAAGCACCAGGAGGTGGGCACTGTGAAATGGGGATGGCCAAGCCCTGGTTGTGAGCACCTTTGGCCAATGGGAATGAGAAGGTTGGGGTTACACCAACCATGAAGGCTGAATCCAGAGCCTGGCCCGGCCCCAAGGCAAACATCACTGTTGTTTCTGGATTATGTAGTTTAACAGAAAAAATCCTATTGCTAAGTAATGCCACAAGATACACGCTTGTCTTCTATTTACTCTGCCCTATGAACTTTATTAAGGCTTGTATAGAGAGGGATTTAAAAATAATAGAAATGAGGGCAGAACTGTGCAGCTCCCAAAAGTTTTCCTAAAAATAAATTTTTGCCATGTTCTTTCACAGCAGTTAATTACAGCTTCTATTAAATGCTGACAGGCACTTGATAATGTTATATACTGCAGCAGGCTCTGTTCGTTGTGCTAAAATTATGGCAGTAAAACAGTTTCCATTAGAGCTGTTTTCATAAGCTAATAACTTTTGCTAACATTCACTTCTCAGGTTGAAGGTTTTGCATGCCTGGCCCTGGCCTGGTGGCAAACTTCTTGGAAGCGTTCAGAAAAATACATCTCATCCTTTGAGTTATGGAACTGAGAGGGAGAAAGAACTGAGCACTTCATTTTCAGTGGCAGACAGATGGCAGAGGCATGTGACACCAGAAATTGGCTTTAGAATCCAGCAGAGCAATTGCAGAACCATAGAATCATAGACTGGAAAGGATCTCCAAGGTCATCCCATCCAACTGTCCACCTATCACCAGTATTCCCCACTGAACCGTGTCCCTCAGTACAACATCTAGATGTTTCTTGAACACAAACTCTTCAGAGTTGCTCTCAGCTCTTACCTATCTGCAACAACTGCTGTTCTCACTCAGAGATGGGGAATTTGCCACCCACAGGATCCTCTCTGGCTTCAAAGCACTTATATACTCAATGGCAAGGGGGGATCGGATCCGGCTGCTGTCTAAAGACATGGCTGGTGTTCTCAGGTTAAAAATAGATGTTGGTAATTAATAACTTTCTCTTTCTGCTGGCATTTTTTTAGATACTGACAGTATTTCTTTTCTCTCATGGAGGTGAAGAGTCCTTAAAAATGTGCAAACCGAAACAACAAAGGGTATGAAATTTCTAGGTCAATGAAAATATTTTTCTTTGATAATTTCAAGCTTCCTGTTTTGATAGTAGATTTTTTTTTCCTACCAGCAGCCTAATCCTGGAGAGAAAAGACCTTTTCAATTAGAAATCCTGGGGTGTGTCACTGATAGAAATCCAGAAGCCAAATGTTTGGACAACTTGGGAATGTGTGCCAATTTCTTCCAAGATGAAACAAATGTTTGAGCTCCCCTTGCCTGCAAGAAGCTTCACAAGCATTTCCCCACCAGCCCACTGCACTGGCAGCTCCTCAGCTGGATTCCACTGGGCAGGCTGTGGCCAAGGGGCAAATGAACCATGCTGACCCCTTCCTGTGCTCTTCTTTGTTGTTCCAGGGACAAGCTCAGGTGAACAAACAGGTGCTGAGCCAGTAACAGCATGGGACCAGCTTCCCTTCCTTGGGTATCATCAAAACTCAGCATCCTTCATGGCCTCCAACATCAAAGTCCTGCAGGTATGACTTTGCTGTGTGTGGGTCCCCAGAGTTGTTAGAGATGCTAACAAACCTCTAATGCAAGGTCCAAAATCATCCAGAATGACAGCAGATCTTTCCCAAAGGCTGCCCAGACCAGGAATGGGGGGGAACCACAGAGGCAAAGCAGGAGAAAACAAGGGGGATGCTTGTCCCATGCTCTTCCCAACTACCTCCTCTGGTGTGGCTTCAAGGGGCCCTGGAGGTGGAAGGAATGGAAATCTAACTCCAGGTGGCAGTTTTGATGTGTAATCCACCCTTGGGAGAGCTCCCAAGCACCTCCTTAGGCACTTGACTTGATCACAGGTAGTGGGACACTGAGCCACATTAGAGCCTTGCTTGCTGTTGTAGCTGTAGCACGCTCTGGAGAGAAAAATGGGGAAGGGGGAGGCTCATATCCCCTTGGAAAAAGCCAGGGTGTGCATTTGCCTTTCTCCACTGAGTATTCTTGTGTTTTGCCTCTGAGCCACCCCCTCCCCACGCATTCCTGCACAAACCCTCTTTGTTTGCTGCCCTCAGCCAGCATCCAGGCAGCAACAGCAGCCCAGATGTTCCCTATCAAACTCAGAGCCATGCCAACAAACTTTGGCACACATGAAAGTGCTGAGGAATGGGCCTCCACAAATACCATATTTTTTTTTTTCCCCTTCCCATTCCTGCAAGTATTTTTAAATGTTAATGGCTTCCATGCTGCAACAGCCCGTGGGGGGCTGTGAATTAGTGGTGAGGGGCAAATCTGTCCTGGCTTCAAAACCAAAGCCCTGCCCCTCGTTCCTGCAGTGTGGCTTTCCCATAGGTGATGGTGCTTGGAGGGTGCAGACGCAGCTCAGCCTGCAGAGGGGAAATCCCAGTGGAACTGGATGGTTGCATGATCCCAAAGGGTAGTCTCTGCTCATTGGTGCTGATGTTTCCTTTCCACGTCACAGAGACAGATTAAGGAGGTGATGAGCCCCTCTCCCTTGATCAGAGATGATCTCCTCAAGGAAGGCATCGGGGTTTCCATCCTAGAACAGGGCCCTTCTCTTTTTGCATATGAAGGGGTGGCATAAGCCATAGGTTCTTGTCTTGGACACGAGCTTGGAAATAAATGGAACCTTGGAGAGAAGGTGAAGATAAAGAAGCATGGAAAGAAAAATGGTTCAAGCTGATGAAAGCTGCTTTCTCTCTGGGGGGATAGAGAATGGGGAGGTAAGGTTACAGTTATCTACAGCTGAAGCTGAGCACAGCACCAGCCCTTGGTTTCCTTCATTAAGGAGGGAAGGCAGTGCACTAAATTTGCCAGTAAAATAGTAGCAATAATAATAGTAAAAAAAAACCATAGCCCTTAAACTATTCTGTTTAAAAATAATAAAAATTAAGAGGTACTTGCCATTTCACATGTCGTCTGGTTTAGCTGCAGGGAGTAATGTGGCCCCTGAGAGCTAACCTGCTGGAGCAGATCCCCACTGTGTTCAAAGACAGTTGGGGAGACCTGAGTTTGCTTTCAGGCTCAGGCTGAAGCCCTGAGGAAGGTTTCAAAATCTTTTTGTGGCCAAGCAGTCTGGGGAAAATATATATTGCTGGATTGGCATGGAGGGAAGGGACTGGGACATGAGGCAAGTCTCTCCAGATGCTTGCTGGGTCGAGTTGTGACTTCTGCAGGAAGCCTGAATCTTGGGAGCTTCCTATAAAACCTGCAGGACGTAGGTCCTGTCTTGAGCACAGACAGCCTGCTTCCCTAAACAAGGCTGATTCCAACAGTTGATCTTCATTTAATGCTCCCAAATCAGATGAAAAAATGCAGGCTGAATCTCAACATGTGTAAGAGGGTTTCTAGTTGCTGCCACACAGGTGTTGCTACAGAGATATGGACATACCCCGACGCATGCTGTAGTCCTGCTTTTCCAAGCTGACTGTGTTGGATCGAAAGGTATTGCTGGCTTGATCCCAGCTGCAAAGCTCCAGGGTATCAGTTTGTCCTCTTTGACCCATCTTCAGTCTGTTTGGGAGTGCACTGCTATACTGAGCACGCAGACAGGAATTGTGGAGCCTTTCCTCCTGCTAGGAGAGGAATCTGGAAACAATTACAAGCTGCTCATGCTTAATCATTGGGTGAATCTTAAATGCCTGGCTTAATATTTTGCAGAGCTGAAGATGGCATCTGAATTTTTGTGGTGTGCAGGTTACGTGGCGGAGCATGCAGGCTTGGATGGTTTTGCTGTGTGTGTTTGAGGGGCTGCTGGTCCTGAGGACCCTGTGCTTCCTCTGAAGTCCAGGTACAATTTCAAAGGAAGCCCAAAATGCAAAGGGGGGAAAAATTGAACTGTTCTGCTGCTATTTGTGCAAACTGGCAGCTCGACCATGTTCTCATGAGCTTTACCGAGTCTGGTCATTTGTACTTCAAACTGAATTAGGAGAGAGTATTACTTGAGTTAAATGAAATCTCCTGGGAAAAGGAAGGCAACCAAAATAACTCCCAGCTCTGGGCTGCAGTCAGTCAACAACAAGGCAAAACAATAGGCGTCCTTCTTTTCTTCCTTAAGTATCAAAATGCTTCACATCAGCACTCTCAGGCTGAAGCAGTTTGCTTTACTGAAGATCACTGAGTTTAAAGACAGGTTTTCTTCATTTCTCAGGTGGACCTTAATTTAAAAGAAGGGGAAGTTGAGGGTTTTAGTTTGACTTTTTAAAAGATGAGATAGTTTGAAGCAAACCAGAGTACTTTGTTACTGGTCAGACTGAATATTTCTCCTTGACCCAAAATGAAATGAATATTTCTCTGGTTGTACTAAAAATACTTCATCTTCACCTTGGCTTCAAAACTAGGATTTTCCACCAATGCTTTTGCTTTGGCAACCAGAAGAAACCCATCATCCTTGTTTTCACCTTACTGCTGCAGTAGTAAAGGGTCTAATTTTGGTTGCCCCTATTTTAATTGAAGCATTCCTTACTGAACTGCTAATTTATTGCTAGCTGAGATCTGTGACATCCATGTTCACAGCCAGGGTGTGGTACAGGTCCCTCTCCAGCAATCTTGGATTCCTCATCAAAGAGCTGCTAAGCCTCCCTGGCCTTCAGCCTGCTTATTTACAGTGTTTATAACTCAGGCTCAGAACTCGCAGTTGATGCTAACTAATGAAGATTTGGAAATCTTCATTAACACATGTGACCCTGGTAAGCCTTGGGGGTGCCAGTTGGGCCTGCCGTTGTGCCAGCACTTAACGAAAGAAAATGCTTCCCTTGGAGAGACTGTTGAAAAGCAGCTTTACTCAAACCTTTTGGAAGGCAGTTCCTGCCTTGAAGGGATGATTTTCCAGAGTCATAAAAGGAAGTTAACGTCTACAGCTTTAAGAACCAAGCTCTCTGCATTTCAGCAATCCTTCGAGGGCCTCCTCCAAAACCCTTTATCAGTAAATGGCAGTTCCTTGCTGAAGAATACCCATAAACACATGAGCTTTTGTGAAATTCATGGTGAGCTGATGGTCACAAGTGGGCATTCATGAGTCACAGACTGCAAGGGGCACAGGGGGGTATTTGGTGTGATTTTTCACATCATATAATGGTTTACTTCTGGCTTTGGGTTTGGCTAACACTCATCCTTCTGTCTTGCCCTTAGAGGAGCATTATTTCCCATGATGACTGGTGCAGAGCTGGCTGCCACCAGGGATGGCACAGCCATGTCTATGAGTGGAGTGATAAGGCTGTGATGGCTGCAGGAGGTGGGAATGTTGTGGAAAGCATCCTGGTCATGGGAACAAGACCCAATTCCAATGGGCTGGCAACAATTGTTCAGCATAGAGAGGTCAATTTCTGTACAGCAACCTGGACCCATGGGATGTCTATGGATCTGCATCTCCTGTAGAACTTGTGTGGGGATCCACACATCTGAAACCACTGAAAACCACATCTCGTTATCCTGGGACTGTGTTGACCTCTGCTCTGTCTTGCCTGACAGATGTTTGTTCTTAAAAATATCTGGTGGTGGAGACCTTGTGCTCTTCTGAAGCCGATTCTCTCATCAGTTTGTTGCCCTCAGTGCTGAGAAGCGCTTCCTCACATCCAGCTTTTTTCTCCACTTGTCCACCCCAGACTTGTTTACAGCTGTGTTTTATATATGTAAGAACAACTATCGTGTCTTCTTCCCTGTAATTCTCTCCCATCAAGACTAAACAACCACAGTTCATTCACTTGAGCATGAAACAACAAGTTTGTTTGATGAAATTCAATTTTTTTGTGTGTAGTGGTTCTAATAACTCATTCTATGCCAAAACTAACAAACATTTCACAATTTTCTCTTCAAGCCTCCAGTTTTATCAATTGTTTTGACAATTAATATGACAGTTTTTAACACAAGTGATTACCATTAAAGCAACTGCTTTCTAATTTTTTTTTTCTATGCAAGTGTTTGAGTTATGATTTATCCACTGAGCAATGCAGTTAGGAAAATTAAAGAAACGTCATGAAACCTGCTGGGAGTATGTGTCCCCTCTTCACTGAGATTTGAGGAGTAGATCTTGGCCCTTGTTGAGTAAAATAATTGTGGTTTAAACCTTAGGGATCACAGGATTGTCCCTAGGGCTCTATGTATGGTGGCTCAGAGGAGATGAGGTCCTAGCCTTAAGCTTCCCATGTGAGAGTGTACTTCTTCGCTACTTAATGTGTAAAGATCCACTAATCAAGAGATGTTGAAAGCCACTGTTTTCTATGGTTTAAGAAGCAGTTTTCCAGTCTAGTTTTTTCACCTGTTAGCTCTTTAGATAAGTGGGTTTCTGTTTCCCACTAAGAAATTCCAAAAAAACCCAGACTGCTGCAGTGCCAGAGATGATGGTGCTCATTTGATTGCAGTGTAGGAGAACAGATGCTGGGAAGATGGGGCTGAGGCAGAACAGGGCACACACTGCTGTTAGCCTATCCCAGAGCTGAGATCCTGTAATACAGTGATTATCTCGTGGCACACAGAGCCTCATCTCGCCATGGGCTGAGCTCCAGGTTCCTAATGCTGGATCAGGAGTGTGTTGCTGCTGAGCTGGGTGTCTTGGCACCGCCCTGGTGAGGCTTGGTTAAAGGCTGTGGCTCTAGCACATGGCTGAGGTTGTGCACAAGCTTGCATGCTGGTTTGGATCAGGGCCTGAGGCTCAGCAAGACTAATTTCTACCTTGGTTCTTATGTCTGGTGTTCTTTAATGAAGAGTCTTCGGGGATATTTAACCAGTTATAAATGAAATAAACACACAGGAATAAATTGAAAACAACAACAAAAAAAGCTGAATGCAGAGGCCAGTGTTGATGCTGTACTCTCTAATCCACAGCCTGCTGGACCATGAGGAAATCCCAGTTGCCTTCATCAGGCTGCAGAGGAGGAGGGCATCAAGTGCACTTTTGTTTTCAGTGCTATGCTAAGAAATTAATTACTCCAAATCATTACTCATCTCATGTTCAGAACCTTCCTGGATAGTACAGCTGCGAATCAGCAAGATTAACTTCCTTAGCATAAATGTCAAAAGCATCCTTTGAGGCATGAATTCTCAAAAGGCAGGGCTTGCTCCTTGCTCATGCAATAACCTGGCTTGGCTGGACTTGGTGATTTGGCTCTGAAAAACAAAAATGCAGTCTGAGCTAAACCAGTGTCAGTAAGGTCCTGGTACAAATTTTGTCCTTCCTGGGTTGGAATGTCAGCTGAGGTCTGCCTCAGGGAGTCAAAATTGCTGCTCTGTGAGGATGAGCCCATAATGATCTGGGAATCTCAAAGGAAAAAGAAGTGTGATCTCATGCTACTTGCTGCTTTCAAGAGGCAGTAGACTAAATAGACCAACGGAAAATGGGCACAGAATTTACAGACATCACGAGGTCTGCTCATGAGGTAGCAGCTCTTGAATCACAAAATGATGCAGAAGTCTAATACGGCCCCAGGTGTAAAAAGAGGGTTTGGGCTGTCTGTTGTCTCTATCCCAAAGTGGGGATGAGAAATAAGGTTTCTATTTTCTTTTCATTGCCCAACCTGTGTTTGCTCAGAAAATACTTTTTCTTAGGTGTCAAACATTAGTTTCATGTTAAGCTCACGGGCCTTTAATCAGCCAGGGAACACGAGTGGCCTCCATTTTCTGAATCTGCTGCTGGTAAATGCCCTGTGAAATGACTTCACTGGGTTATAATTGTTCCTGGAGAAGGCTGGCCCAACTGCTGGTAATTAAACCTTTGGCTGATGGAAACTGTTAAAGCAGATTGCTGCTTTGCCCATAGCATTGTAGTTAACAACTCAAAAGTCTTTATACTTTTTCTATAAAACACATGGGAGTTTTATGCCTGGAATATCTGCTGCAATAAAGAGAATATGGTGCTTCATTTTTGTTTGCAGCATTAAAACTTGGAAGAGAAGAAAGAACTAAGGTTCAGGAATGAGGTCTGGAGTTTGTGCTTCGTGAGGCTCGTTTGGTTGGTACCTGTGGTTTCAGCACAGCCCACTGCAGTGATTTAGGTATCAAGACAGATTTAGACTCCTGATTTCAATACAGGCATCTACAAGGGAATTAAGTGTCTTGTGATGCTGGCCAACACTGATGCGCCATAAAATTCCAGTTGACACCTGGTTCTGCTATCTGGGCTTCATGGATTTTGAGAGCACGTGAATCAAGGTGAGATTATGGTTCCCATTCAGTCTCTTCTATGCTTGGTAAAGTTTCCCAGAGCAAGCTGTAATCCAGCCCAAGGGGCCATCCTGCACTCCCAAGCCCCTGGTTGGTGATGACCATGAGCATACCCAGGGATGTCTATGACAGAATGGAGATAAACGTGCTCTGCTTCTTCTCCCCTGGCTGTCTGCCATGTCTCTGTTTCACCCTGGCCCACAACCAAGCTTCTGGTGAGAAATAGTGATGTGTCTGCTCCCCGAAGGCCAAATCCCAGCAGAAACGTTTGAAACCTGGCCACAAGTGGCAGTTCAGGACCTCATCTCCTCTGAGTAGGGCTGGTATTTATGAGATGTGTTAGTCATGCTGGAGCAGTTAGAACTCCTGCTGCAATAAATTGTGAACTCATATGTGGTCATCAAATAATGAGTTTGTTCTAGGAGATAGCAATTCTTCAGAGCTTGACTAATCCCTCACAGACTGGAAACCATGAGGGATGTTGTTAGGCACTGCATAACATCCCCATTTTATTGCTGATGACGCATTTAAGCCTCCGGCCCACTGGATTGCTTCAGCTAAGCCTGAGGCTTGTGTTTTCCACCTAACAATTTCCCAAAGGGAGGTAAGCTCATCTGCAAGACCTGTGCTAGGCTTCAAGCAGCTGCTAGAGTTTGGGCTGGCTGGGAAGCATGCATGTTTTCACGGCTAGAGAGAGAATATCACTGAACATGGCAAGACTTTCAGTTTCCATATAAGGATGGAAGTATGCATGTGCATCGTGGAGTGTGTGGTGCTGTATATAAGATTTGAAAAGTATGGCTGAGAAGATCATCCTGATTAAAGGAACAATCAGCTAAAAGCTAGCAGTCTGTATTTCCAACTTCCCTCTTTGAAGACAGGGCTGTGTGTGGCACTCCTGCCCCTCCACCTCACCCCATTGTTCACTGCTTGGATCCTTCTCAGAAATGTGGCAGTACATGGTTTATCAGCAGCCCATCCCCCCCAGAAAGGGATACCTGACTTTGTTAGCATTGAAATAATCATATGTCCTCACATTTCTTCGTTATTTTGTATGGGCTGGGTCTCCAATAGAGAACACATGCCCTGGTCTCGCACCTCCCTTAGTGTACAGGTCCCAAAGTTGTGCTTTTTGTGCCCCGACAAAACACAGTTCTGAGATGCAATGAAGAAAATATCATACCGGTTCTTATAAACTGCCCTACTACAATCTAAAAACGGCCAGGGCGTCGTGGTGTTGCTTCTTTAACGCCGCTTCGTTAAGGAGTCGCGCAGACGGGGCCCTAGTTCTGCTTCTCGCATCCCGTCGGGCCGCCATCTTGCCCCGCCGCGTCGCCATGGAAACGCGAAGCCCCACCGCGTTGCTACGGTAGCCCGAAGGACCCCGCGCTGCAGGCGGGGGCTGTCCGCGGCGTTCGCCTGATGCGGGCGGTGCGGCGGCGGCGGGGCAGCCTCGGGGCCTGCGTGGCGCGGCGCCCCGTCAGCGGAAGGAGGAAGCGCCATGGCCGGCGCTGAGGCCTGGGCTGGGTTCACGCAGGAGGAGCTGCGGCGCCTGCAGCGAGGTACGGGGCGCGGCCGGGCTCCAGGGGAAGGGGTGCGGTGGGGCCGGCGGGTCCTCTGCCCTCCTAGCCTGTCCTCTGGCCCCCTCGTGCACCTCTCTGCCCGTCTTCGCCTTGTTCTCTCCGTTTGGCTGCCCCCCCCCCCCCCCACCCCCCCAACGTCCCTCTCCTGAGCCNAAAGTTCCTCCTTTAGTCCCTTGCTACAAACCCTTTATTCCTCCCTCCCCTCGTTTCGGATGCTCGGATCCCCGAAAGCTTTCGATTCGTGGAGCAACAAAACGTTTCCGGGCTTCTGGATTTTCCTCAGGATGCTTTCCCCTGACAACCTGGCACGTCTTGTCCTGGGGCTGGTTTTGCCCCAGTTTGTTTGCTTATCCAGTAAAGCTAATTTACGGTCCGCGTTTGGTCCTAAGACCTGCTTTTAATTCACTTTCTCCCCCTCATCCACTGACAGATTTATCTGAACCCCCCGAGCAGCCGCGCCGTCCCCACCCTGCAAATAAGAATCGGAAGCAATTGCAGCGAGAAAAAGCTCTCCAGCAGCAATGCCAGAAGCTGGGACTGCAGGGTGGAGCAGCCTCCGTTCCTCCTGAGCAGTTGCTGTCTGTGTCAAAACATAAACCTTGTCATCCTCAGCAACCCATGCCACCGCCGCATCGTCCTTCAGCAGATCAAAGGCAATGTGACAGTGGAGATCAGCAGAAGGAACTGATGCCAGCTGATCCTTGTAATGGCAGTGACAGTGCACGGAGCCCCCCTCCAAAGCCCAGCACCAAAGTGGAGAAAAAGAAAGTGGAATTGTTAGTAAGTTGGTAAAATTGGGGGATTGGTTTTGTCCTGTATGGATTTATTCTTTTGTTCTACAGTGAAGTGAAATTGAATATTGAACTTTATCTAATAGTGAGGTTTGGGAGATGATGTTTGCTTCCTCTGCATTGAGCCTTTGCTTTTCATCTCTAGTCAGTCAGGTAGACCTGTTTCAGCACCAGATTCTCTTGTAACCCATGCAGAAAAGCACCATGACTGTCTGAATAATTTCCTATAGCAGCAGGACTGTGAAACAAGGAGGTCTGTTTTCATGGTTTATGAAGATCTAATCTCACCTGTGTCAGCAGGTCAGCATCCATAACAGCAAGTAGCTTTACCTTTTGAAAGTAGATTCATTGTGAAGGGGGAGCACAGTTACATCACTGCAGATTTATTAATACCTCCTGGTAAGGAGATAGCGTTTCCATTTTAAAGTGTTCTCTGTCTTTCATGATTCAAGTTCTTATTGTTAATAAGCCCATAGTGAGGTGTCTGTTTCTCCCCAAAGCATCAGACTGGTACCTGTGAGAGAGAGAAAGGAAAAAGTACTGAACACAGTTTGGAGTCTGACTGCATGTGGCATATAATTTGTTCCATCATCCAGAGTGCAGAGAGTAGCCGATAGAAGGATGCTGTTGTCTAAATGCAACAGAGGGCAGGCATTTTCAATGTGAGATGACTTGGTTTTACCTCTTGGTGGTTTTTATTCCTGCCTGTATCCAAGTGCAAGTTTTCTTTTTTTTCCTTAGTGCACACAGTTCTGCACGTGATTCTCTTGCCTGGATAAAACTGCCCATAGGATCTTAGAGGGGACCAAAGGTGCTTCCCACTGGAGAGGCTTCAGTCCAGTTCCAGGAGCAGCAGCAGGATGTCTTGTTTCTCACAGACATGTCATGGGGGGGGCAGCTGCTGGCTGAGTGGTCTCCTGGCTGAGATCACCCACCTGCAGAGAGCTGTCCCTTCACCAGAATAGCTGCACTTCACAGAGCAGTACCCAATTATTGCTGTGCTCACCAGCTCCTTCCTGATGGTGAAAAATACATTTTCTGACTGGGATCAGAAGATTGTTGAAGCATAGCAGAGAAGCTTTTTGCTGTGTAGGGTGCAGATGACATCTAGGTGCCACAGCCACCCACGAATCTGCTGAAGCTATCCACGTCTATGCAGTCCAATTTAAATCTTGTCCACATTTTTTCTCAGTGTGTGGTTTCAGGAATAGAATGGTGAGAAGTCTGAAGAGATGTTCAGAAATGGTTTTTAAAATAAACATAGCTGAGTTATTTTGGCATTGTTAAACTGAGCAAGACCTTGGAACAGAGACTTCTCAGGAGAAGGCGTAATGGATGGAAAAGCGACAAAGCAGATTTTGTTTCTCCTTACTCCTACCCAGTTGTGTTCACACAGGTTGTCCCCTCTCACTTAGAACCTTGACTTCCATCCTCTGGGATCAGTTGTGTCTATTGGTAGGTGTGGCCTAGAAAACAGAATCCATGTAACCCTTTCCATGGTGACAAAAGGAAATTCTTGTTTTCCTCAATTTAACTGTAATTTTTATCAGCACTTTATATCAGATTAATTATTTGGGTGCTCTATTACAAAGCAGACAGAGTATCTGTCTGACAAGATAAAGCATTCTCAAAAGAAGAGGCTGTGGTGGCAAACTGAACAGATAACTTGCAGCAGCTAGCAAGAAAACTGAATGCTTGTTGGCCTCAGTGTCTTGCAGAAAATTGTTTATTGTTCCTTCAGCCTATTTGGAGTTTGCTGCAAGAAACATGATGCTTAACACCGACGTTGTGTGGAGGACGGGGAGTGAATTGAACTTGCTGTCAATTTGGATCTTTTTGTCAATGAGCAGGCAGGAAAAATCAAGGTGGGAGATCCTCCAGCAAGAGCAGCGGCTGATAGAAGAGAAGAATAAACGCAAGAAGGCACTTCTGGCCAGAGCTATTGCTGAGAGGTAAGGGGCTGTGCTGCAGTGTGGGCTGAGGCTGAGAAAGAGGTTACTTCCAGTCTGCAGCCATATCTGCATATCTTCTTTTAAAATCTCATTCTTTCCTGCTCTCTTTGCACCACAGATTATCAGCTGTGACATATGTTTCCCTGTCATTTACACACTTGCCACAAGTGATGAAGCATTTTGAGTCTGACTACTAGTATGTGGAAAGTGTTGAAAAGAGAAAACTAGCAAACTTTACACTTAGCTGATTAAAACTTATATAAATTCCTGTGTTCTTGCAGTTGTTAGCTCTTGTTCTTCTGGTGACCAGACTTCAAGACAGTATTGTCCAGCAAGATAGGTAAGACTGCAAGTAAGGCAAGGTTTGTGAAGAAAAACATTGGAGCAGCTGACAGCACTGAGTCAGGGAAGGTGATGCACAGCTTTCTGGAGCACAGTCCTCTCCCAGGCCCATGTCATGTTCTGCCCATTGAAGCTCTTGAGTAGCAGAGATGAATTAATATCAGTACTGTGCAGAGGATTGTCTTTGATGTTCTGAAGATTTTATTTCCTTTAGCCAGGCGGAGGTAAGCAACAAGTAAGCGTGGTCTGAGTCACTGTGGGACAATGCCAGGCTGGCATAAGGAGAGGAAGAAAGACATCGAAGGTGGTGGCCAAGGAGCCACACCTGAGATTCAAAAGCCTTCAGTCTCTAAGTAGTACTGAAGGATGTCTGTTTCTGTCCACCTGCATCAGCTGATCAGATGAGAGGAGGTGGTGTCACTTCGCATCTGCTCTTGCTTTTCAAATGTGTGCTTTGAGCTGAAGCAGTGTCTGGAAAGCACAGTTTTGCTGGTGAGGAAGAATAACAGTTGCTAAGTGATCTGGTGTAAAATCTTGTTGAAAGTTCCTTAGTTTGCCTTAGAGAGAAGTCCACCGAAGCTTGCTTCCCTTAGCAACATTCAGTTTTCAGAACTTGGGAATGAATAGGCTGAACTGAAAGAGGTTGCATAAGACTTGGTTGCAGTCCTTTGAGTTTGAGGTAAAACTTTCCATTGGCTTTGTTGGGGTTTGGCCAGGACTTTTGGGAATAATTTTACAAAAGGAAAATCAAGCTTAGGTTAGGTGGCTTTTTGGCCCCTTCTAGCTGGACTTCTTTGAAAGGGGATATTTGTAGGACTAAATACCCTTCCCCCTCTTACTCTCTCCCTCAACCCCCCCCAAAAGCCATTTCCTGTTTCCTTATGCCGAGAGCAACTTAGATACAGCAACTTCTTGTGTGTTTCCTCAGTGAAGAAACACAATCCATTTTAGGCACTTTCATTATAGTCATTACGTAATTTTGCTGTAGTCCCTTAATAGCAGACATTTTAGATCCCTGTGGATACTAAATAAGATCAAAAGTCTTAAGCCATAAAGGAGTACCCTTCTGAGCAGCTCTTAAAGACAAATGCAAATGTAATGAAGCCCATTGTATCAAGAAAAGAGGCTTGCAGAGAAAAAAAAATCCGTTTTCCTTTTTGCAGATCCAAGAGAACTCAAGCTGAAACGGTGAAGCTAAAAAGGATTCAGAAGGAGTTACAAGCTTTAGATGACATGGTGTCTGCTGACATAGGCATCCTGAGAAACCGCATTGATCAGGCCAGCCTGGACTACTCCTATGCCCGGTGAGTGCCAGACAGGGAGGAGGGAACAGCTTTGCCTGAGCAGAGGGAGCAAATGCAGTTTCTCCTCGGTGAAGCAGTAATGGAGTTGGGTTGTTGCAATAATGTGCACTTAAAGCAGACAGTCTTTGAAACCTTGAGGTAAAAATGCGCTTTTTATTTCCTCGTTTTTCCCTTGGAATCTGGAAACTGGAGTGGGTTTTCTGACAGCAGGCAGTGCTTTCCAACTTCGTGCTGTCGTGAGGCATACTTACTGCTTCAACTGTGCAGTTGTCCTTAAGCCCTGCTTTATTGTTTCAAGGTTGTTTATTTCTTCTCAGGGGAAAGAGATCTTTTTAAAAAACCCCAAATGAAAGTCCTTTTCAGGGAAACTTGCTTTTTGATGACAGGTCTGGTCCTGCTAGAATCTGTGGGACCAATTAAGCTTAAAACAGAGTTCTCTTGAAGTGCTTTTGGAACTGGGATGTAAAACTGAAGGAAAAACTAAGCTTTCACCCTTCACAGTGTGCCTTTAATCACTCTGGTTCTGATGAGTTCCTTAAGTGCAAGAAATTAATCGGGACACCCTATTAGTTGTGGGTAAACCACAACATCAGTAGATAAACATGGGCATGTTTATGGAGTCGTTTAATAAAATGGAAATGTTTGGTGGCAGTTTTTGGTTCAAGACTCAATGTGTGAAACGTCTCTTTCCACTTAAGAATTCCACTGTATGTCGACCACAGGCTAATAAGTGTGGTAATTACAGAGCAGTAGGAGCTGAAAAGTAAGGATTTGGGTTGGGTAATTATCATTTGAGCTATCAGAGGCTAACTGTAATTTCAGTAGCTGAGTGCATATGGATGCTGAACTTCATTTTCTCAAGAGGGAAACATTTCAGTGTATTTTTGGCTTAGCTCTGCTTTCTGAGACTGCTAAACCCTCTTGCAAATGTCCTCATCCAGATTTTCTAATAACGTGTCTCTTTGAAATGCTGAATAGCAAAAGGGAATATAACTATCAGCTGAGGCTTTTGGAAAGCAGTTGTTAGTGGGGATAATAGAAGTGATATTGGTAGGACAAAGGAGGTGGAATTCTAAAACAATGACTTTGGTGGACTTAATCTTTTTGTGAGAGAGGGATTTGGAGGTGTGAGTTACAGAATTACAGTGCTGCAGTTTTTGTGCGTTACCAGCCAAAGCTGATTTACTTTTAAGTGGTGTCTTTGAAAACATTTTTTTCAGTCCCAGGCTTACGTTTGTAGGCTAAAACCCAATCTTTTTCAGTGGGTCATGAAGTGCAGTGTTAAATAATTCTGAACACGTGTTTAATGGCATCTGACAATTACCGTGGAATGGATTAATAATTATGATGTGGAGAAGATAGGTGATTTGGGCCCAAATGTTTAACTGTGCAAAAGCTTCCAGCATAGCATTGGCTCTTCCATTTTTGGATGCTTGACCCAGGGAAGTCTTGACTTTCTTGTGAAGGCAATGGGAGTAGGTCTCAATGGCCTTTACATATCAGTCGTATCTGGGAAAGATTTTCTATGTCTTCTGTTTAAAATAACACTCCTGTCTTTCTCTTGCTGTGTTTAGTTGGATATTTGAATGTGTTTTTATAAAACTACTGGATTCTTTATTCAACTTCCTTACTAATACCAGCTGATGAAAGCTTTGTAAGCTACTTTACATTGTCATTCTGTGGAAGTCTGCATGTTCTCATTCCTGATGAGCGAGATTGCATCTCTCTCTCTAATAATTAAGCAGAATTAATATACAGTTCCAATGAACGTAGTTGAAGATGCATCACTAACGTGGATACCAACCATTAAATTGTTAGATATCCCGGATACATCGACCTCAATAAATACTTGGAATATTTCCTTTTGGCTATATTTGCCATGGCAGGAAACACAGATTGGCAGGAGATATGTGTTGGGGGAATGCTTACAATGACATACTACATCTGTTGCCACGCAGAAGTTACGATCACTATTGATGTCAGATGCTGTGTTGATCTGTGCTGCTCGTGACTTTATGGATGTGTATCTGGGTGGCCAGCAGAGTATGCATCTAGATCAGATCCGAGTGTAAGTGTGTGCAGCACCATCGTAGCATCTGTGTCTGTTGTGCCGATGGTTGGATTAGAAAGACTCAAAACTGCTTTGCTGTGTTACAGTTTGCTGGATAGTTGTTCATTAGAAGTGTGAAAACACTACAGCTTCTGATGCTTTCTTCCTCCTGCCACTTAAAGCAGGCAGTAAAAAGGCTTACTTGCAGTTCAGTCTGTGTATTTCAGACAAGCAAACTGACTCCTACAAAGTGGCAGCAACAGAGGCCACTGTGTCAAAAGAAGATGACTTGAAGCCTTCATGCTTCGGTTTTTTCTTCCCTAACTAACTAACGTAACAGCATGTCCTGAAATAGCTGGCATCATGCATTTCAGATTGTCAGATTGTAAAGCACTTTGAGAACTAACCCACGAGCAATGATGATGATTTTGCAGGAAGCGATATGAAAAGGCTGAGTCAGAGTACGTGGCAGCCAAGCTGGACCTCCAACACAAGACAGAGATTAAGGAGCACCTCACAGAGCACCTGTGCACAATCATACAGCAGAACGAACTCCGCAAGGCCAGGAAGCTGGAGGAGTTAATGCAGCAGCTGGAAGTGGAGGCAGATGAGGAAAATCTGGAACTTGAGATAGAGGTGGAGCGGATGCTGCAGCAGCAGGAGGCAGAAGCAGGGAGACAAGCCAGCCAGTCACACAGTCGTGCTGGGACAGCTAAGGAAAACTCGGTTCCCACTGTTACAACAAAGGAGAGTAAGCATGCTAACCAGACTGTTGCTTCTCCTGCTCTCTCTGAACAGTTGGTGCTGTCTGAAAACTCCACTACCAAATCCCTCTCCAATGTGGACAGCCAGACTCGGGCAGTAAATGTGACTCCAGGAGGCTCCCCAGCTTGCTCTGATACATGACTACCACGTTCAGACAAGCCAGCTGGTTACAGATGAGATACTCTCTGCAGGCTTGTGGGCTGTATGTTATCTCTGGGCTCCTGCAGTGCCAGTAATATGCACTTCATTTTAGAGGATCTGTTGTTGTTTTTTGTTTTTAAGGAAGACTTATCTGGGGGTTCACCATCTGTCCTTATCATTCTGTTTTCTTAGGTTCACATTCTAATGCTCAGCTCTTCATGGGGTTTTGTACCTCCCTGACATAAAGACACTCAGAGGCAAACTATTAATAGAGTTTTCCAAAGGCTTTTCTGCAAATCAGTATCACAGATACCTGTTCCAAACAGTGTGCAAGAGATATGTAACTACAGGAGAAAACTTTGTGACTTACTCTGCTTCTAAACACATCCTGTCCCCTGGCAGATACAATAGGATGTGTATCTTCCTTTGGATCCATGAGGGATAAGTTTTCAACGGTTTTTAATCCAATGAAACCCAAGTGCATATTTTAATTATCTTCATAGCTTATGCTGTTCTCCTGTACCTGATTTAAGGGATATTCATATAGAGGGGAAAATTACAAAGTTAATTGTAATATTTCCTATTTATTGCTTCCTCTTTCTTTCAGATAGCACTAGGTCACACAAAGCTGTGTATTGATAATAAATTGTCTGTGAGCTCACAGCTGCTACGGTTAACAAAAATCATGGGTGACAATTTAATGTCGAAGTAGAAACAAAGAAAATGGAGTTATGATTAAAACTGTTCCATGATAAACACTTTCCTCTATCGTTGCCTCAAAATGCTAATAGTCATCAGGGACCTTGTAGTGAATAATTCCCACTGCATGTTGGAATTGAGCCCGTTTTCCTGTAACGATCAATGCATTCTGTTGCCTGAAGAGTGGGTTTGTACCCCACAAGAAGTTGAGCTCTTTTCCTCTGTTGCTGTTGAAAGGCTTTAGAAAACTCTTCCAGGTGGAGAAAGTCTCAGGAATTAAAACAGAGGACATATGAAAGCCTCCAGTGGAGACTGGTGCAGCTGGAAACCTTGGGGATGCTGTTCGTAGCTATCCACTTTGTAACACAGGAAAGCTGCTTCCATTGTGGAAATGTTTTCTACAGTACCTGACCTGAACATGTCAGAGTTTATGAATGAGTTGCTGAATTATGCCATCAAGTGTATAAATGGGACGCCAATTGTGTCTGTGGCTTTAATAGTGGAAAAAAATATGTCACTACATTTCATTTTTTATTCTATTAATAAATCGGTGCATCTTTTACTTGGTGTGTTTGCTTCCAGTTTGGATATCTGATCCTAATACCCATATCCAAGGCTGTTTTTCCACGGGAGGTGATAAATGACAGAATCAGATACGTCCTTTGGCAAGTTTCCTCTGTGTGAAAGTAAAACCTCAAAGAAGGCCGTTCCAAAGCATGAAAATGTATGGGGCAAAGGCATGGCAGGATACAGCTTGGCAGGAGTTTTATCAACTCACTGTGGTCTGAGGCAGCAGTGAAAAGTCTCTACTGGTGCCTCCCATACACAGCAGAAAGAAGGATAAATGTTTCTAGAGAAACTTCTCATGATTAGGAGTGACTGAAGTTAGAAAACTCCAAAACAGCTTTTGAGATGCACGGGCAACACTGCTGTGTTGCTGATAGACTTCCTTCCCTGATATTTTGCTGAAAAAAGTTGGCCTAAAAAACAAATATTTGATTGTATTTTGAAGAAAAAAAAAATTTTTTTTGCTCTGTCTGCGATTGCCTGACGATGGTTTTCAAAGCTGGTTACTGGTAAGTGCAATATTAATTTAATTGTACTGTTCTTGTTTCCATCCTCTGCAGCTGTCCCTAGTTGTTCCTCAGGAGAATCCTAAGTCTTACTGGGTAAGTCTGTTCCTCATTATGCTTATACTCAGCTCCTCGAGGGACATAAAGAAGAGCATATGACAGAAGATTTCATTTGTAGTGGTGTTTACAAGGTACAAATGCATACGCTTTGGCATGTGATTTGTGGATCTCTGGTAGGCTAACGTGTTGAAATAGACCTACTAATCACACCTTGTTGTTACTACCAAAATGGTTATTGTCTGAATTCCTTAAACCAAAAAAGGTGGAACATTAGAAATCCGAGGATCTTTTTGATAACTGCTTGGGATAAAGGCTTGGGATGAGGCTTAAAAGATGGAAAGCTCTCATGTACCATGCTGATAGTGCTGGTGCTGTTTCTGCCTCTTGAGGAAAATGTTATTATTAGAATCAGCACTTTTGTTCTCTTGCTGGTCTCTCATCAGAGTTCTGGCCAGTTCTCTCTGCATTTAACTTCTGAGGTTGCAAACTGAAGTGAACTGGCTGGACGCCATATGAAACAGCCACGTGAAGTAACAGTAAGGCAGCCTTGCATTCTGTTGCTCTCTGTAGACAGGAAGCTGAAGAGTTAAATTGTTTGATCTGAGTTACGAAGCCTTTCTCTGACGTGTGATATAAACCACTACCATGGTGTCAGTTCCACTTTGGAAATTTGCAAATGTTTTGATGGGTGCCAGTGTGCCGGTTTAACATTCCCCCTATGCCGGAGCCGAGCAGTCCAGTCATAATTGTAACAACATGTGTGCTGGTCAGAAATGCCAGGAGATGATTTTGGTGCAACAGAGGAGTTGGGTTTTATTTTTTTGCTTGTTTTTCCTTGAAGGAAACAGAACAGTCGTTGGAACTGAGGCTCTTCAAGCTTTGTACCTCTGCAGGGGCTCTGCTGCTGTTAGAATGAATCAAAGGCAGGTGCACTGCCCGCTCAGCACGGTGCATCTCTTCAGAAAAGTGGAGAACTGCAAAATTCAGATGAAGCCAAGAGTGGGTAGGCAGATTTTTGAGTGAGGGCCTCTGTTTGTACAGGTAGAAGTCTGAATATGAAACACTGGACACTGTGGCAGGGGAAATGGAGCAGTATCTGACAGTACCTCTGCAGGGCTCAGCACAGGGGGCTCGGTTTCTCCTGTGGCAGTGCAGTCATTTCTCTGTTGGGCTACAGCATTTCCACTATGGGAAGAAGTGGAAAACACCAGTGTATGCCACTGTGAGAGTGTTCAGGAGTACAATATAATTGCCCTTGTTGCAGCTTGGCCAGGATGTTGGGATTAACGCTCCTTCCTCTGTCAAGAAATGTTTAAATGAACGCAGGTGGCCATGGCTCAGACAAAATAGCATTAGCTCCAGCAGTCTAGGGTTCCCATGGATGTCTAGTGTGTGGTGTAAAACACTTGGACAATCCCCAGTTTGATTGTATATCCATAGCCAGCTGAAGTTGAGCTCTTGGGAGGCTAAAGAGAATGAGGGTAGACTAGTGAGAATAGTTGGGGTACTGCATTTTGTGACAAGCAGTACCAAGAACATGCTAGATGGGACTGCTGATAGGGAAGTTATCCTATTCAGGGGAAGTTCTAGATCCAGCAATAGGGGCAGAGTGCTTCCAAATTGCCCTCCATGCTGGGACCCACTGTTCTGCATTTTTTTGCTTAGCACTGTGGGATCGTAGACATTCTGTTCTCTGTAAAGGTTTGAACTTGAATGAAAACCCCCCATGATATGGGTTGTCCCAGCCTGGCACCTGTTACTTTATCAGACTCACCTTGTGTGGGATCTGAATAGCTCTTAGTACATGTGTGTGCTTCTGTGTAGGCATGCTGGCTTGGGATAACACAAGCTAAAACATCTCTGTGCTCTGCTCTGATGTATGCTATTGCTGTGTGTAAGGGTACATACGGTGGTTGAGAGCTGGATACAATTTTTCTGTGGGCCCAGTTCAGCCTAGAGGTCTTATGTTTGACCCTTTGGTATTGTCCCTTTTCTAACTCTGTGCATATAGGCAGGTGTGGGTACAAGGGACAAAGGGTTTTGCCAGTGGCAGTGCAAGCACAGTGTAGAGATGTGAGCTGGTATAATGGAAACCACACGCTTGTTAAGTGCCCTGTTTAGGCTTGTCTGCATGCTCCTATTAAAGCGAGTGTTGGCTCCTTTGATGGGGCACGAGACTGGTTTCCTTCATCATTTACCCTGATTTATGTCCCAGCAGCAAACCTGTACGTCAGTGGGGAGAGACCAAGTAACGAGAGAGGTTAGCCAAGCCTCACCCCCTCAGCATGGCAGGACATCAGATCCTTCAAATCCTTGCCTTTGGCAGCCTGTTAGTGACAGGGTTTAAATCATGCCTTTTAAGATGCAGGTAGAGACACTAAAAAGCTTGGGCCTTTCTGAATTAGGGCCTGGATTGTGTAGTTAGAGTCATTTTCTCAATTAGCTAAACATAAATCAGTATAACGAGGCGCTTGGGAGCATTGGGCAGGTTTAGTACCTTGTCTCTCCTGCCTCTGTCCTTACTGCTCCCACCTGGTTATTTGGCTGACGTGCTGGTGATTTGATTTTGCCACACTGCCAAAGTTGAGCAGTGGGTTTTAGTGTCTGTGCTGGTTCTCACACCTGGCATGCGTGTGTGTGAGAAGTGATAACTAGGAGCAATTGGTCTTGGGCAGTAAGATCTATGTGGCATCATCCTTCAAGGGCTGGGGACAGTGTCCTGTTGAGTAGGAAATGGTGGTTGGAGGCATGAGTGCAGAAGGTGTACCAGCAGTAGGGATGCCTTTCCAAGTGATACCCAGAACTGGAAAGCTCTGTGTGATCTCCAAGTTATAACTCCCTTTCCAGGCCTACGCCATGGAAGAGCTGTGCTGCTTTCCAGAAATTGATGGATAATGGAAAAGGGATGGCTGCTGTGCTGCCACATTTCAGCCCTGCTCAGGTGGAGTGCTAGGATTCCTCTGAGCAGGCATCCATGTTAAAACTTGGTCTTTCCTCACAGAAAACAATTAAACCCTAGGAGCTGGGAGGACCTGTTTTGTGCCTTGTGATCCCATTGGAGCAGATACAAAAAATTCAGTGTGAAAACTGCAGTGCTAGGGATGCCTCTTCAGTCTCTTGCAGCTTGCAGAGTGGGGGAGAGGCTGTGCAAAGATAGCTGAATAAAGGAGCAGGAATCTGTTCACCCAGACCAAGCACGGCCTGAAGCAGTAGCCTTCCCTGAGTGGTGGAACTGAAAAATATCCAAACCAACCTTGATTGCTTTGTGTAATAGAGGTGAATCTGGTCTGACTTTCCCCAGGCAGAAATTCTTGCTCTTTGCTGAAACAGTTAGCTGTGCTGGTGATGCATCTGAACAGATGATTGTCTGGTGCAGTCCTCTCACGTTGTTATCAGTGCTGACTCTGACCCTTCAGATGTCTCAGTGAGCAGTAATGGGTCTTTGCTGTGATCAGTGGATGTTTTGAGAGTCCAGGCAGTGGGTAGCAGCAGCTTGCTGTTGCTGTGACTCCTCCACATGGATGGAGCTAGCTATCCTGCAGATGCTACCTGAGCAAGCCATGCTATCTTACCCCCTTTTTTACTACTATGTAGAAGTGTCACCCCTAAGGCTATCACAGCCATCAGCCTAGCAAGGGGTACTCACTGGAAATGTTTGTTAGCTGCATGTGGTATGACTGAAGAGTCACAAGTTGGCTGTTCACATTGTCAGTTTGGGCCAGAAGCTGTGCATGCTCTCTGGAGGGCCATGCTGTGAGCCTGTGCTGAGCATTCTCACTGTGTTTGCAATATGAGCTAGGGTGAAACAGTTGTGTCTTTGCAGGCTCAAATGACTTTTCTAGTGTGGACAGATCTTCGCTCCCAAGGATGGGTTAATAGAATTCAGACATCATCTTTTTTTTGGATCTGGATTAGGTTTCTCAGTAATACCCACAGCCCCGCAGCACGTTTTGGGGAGTTTTGTAGCTGCTTAAGTGTTGACTCTTATTGCTGATTGTGCATGTTCCATGCTGCTGGTGTCCTAGAGGTTGTGTCTCTGTCTTCACTATCTCTTCACTATCATGTGTGCTGTAGCTGATCCCACATCTTGGTGGTTAGTTTCATGGCAGAGAAGATAATACTATTTGGCATTAGGATGTGCTCATAAAGAACTAGGTCCATTCCAACATTTTTCTAGCGTGCTTGTCTGATTCTCCAAGAAGAACATCTTGCAGCTGTTTAAAAAGCTGGGCCTGGTTCTCTGCAGGATTTTCTTCTTGCCTCCAGATTTTATTTTTTTTTAATGTCTGCTAAAATACCACTTGTTTTCTTTTCTGCTCTCCTCAAATCAAAATATTTAGCCATGTACTTTTCTCCGTGACATCCTACTGCATCCCCCCCAACTACTGTGGAGTGTCCATCATCCTCACTGATGCTAACCAGGTCTGCAGGAAACCAGCACTGCCAAGCAGGCAGGCTCCCACTCCTGGCCTTGCTCAGCAGTCTGGTGTTGTCAGTGACACTCTGTGAGTCTTTTGGGAGTGATGCTCTCCCTTTCTGAACCTGGAAAGGTATTGGAGAATGTTTTCTTTGACTTGAAATTTGCAGGATGTCATGCTTGGACATGCATGATGCTGCCTTGTGGCCTTGACATCCATAAAGCTAAATCTGCTTTTCATACCAGGGAATCATGTTTTGCTTTTCAGTGTCTAGTCTGTCTCCTCTGTCCATATTGCCCACAACGGTGAAGTCTCAGACCCTCCCAAGCCACCAAGTTTTCTTTTCAGCCAGCTTTACTGTCTCTTTCCAGCAGCTGCTGAGTAACATTCTGGACCTGTTTGTCCTGCAGGCTAGGCTCAGAACTGAGCAGAAGGTGGGTGAGCACATGGTGGTACTGCAAGTGCTTTGATTCACAGAATTAATACTCAATAGAATTAAACTTGGAGCCAGCTTCAGCAGCCCAGATTCCCACTGTTTGTCCCACTTCTAGGATTTCAGGCTACCCATGTTTCACCTTGCAGGCTTGCTCTCGGAATTTTTCCTCTCACTTGCCATGTCTGTGACCCCAGAGGAGGCTGTTTTGAGTTGGTCACCTCTGCAGAGGTGACAGATGATAACCCATCTGCACAACCCTGGAGAGAGACAAGGGAAGACTTCCTGATGGGGGTGAGGCCTGGGGAAGGCATTTGGGATGGCTGCCATCCACAGGCACATCAAAGGTGCAAATGGCTTTTATCAAGAGGCAATAAAACTTTAATCCAAAGCCCACTTTAATATATTTGCCACATATTTAAAAAGGAACTGATTTCAGAAATGCTTTCGAGAGTTTGAAAAAGTCTCTAGACCTGTGTCTTACAAGTGTCTCTACTCTGGAAACCTGATGGTTTTGTTTTGTCCATCCCAGATGTTCAGGACTGGTGACTGAGGAGAGAATGAGAACCAAAACTATTTCAAAACCTCTTTGAAATTGGGGCACAAATAGTGTTGTTTTTTTGGGTTTGTTGGTTTGGGGTTTTTTTAGCTCTAAGCCTCTGTTATCTATGTTGTTTGTTTGGTTTGGTTTTAGCAGATAACATCTCCTCAGACAGAGGGTGTGAGACATCCTCCATTCAGTTGTCAGAAGTCCCCCAGTCCCAGCTCAGTAAGGCCAGAAGTCACTGGCTTTATAACCTGCTGCACTGCATGCCTCTGCTCTGGACCTTCAGGCAAGCCCTGTTTTACCAGAAGAAATCTACCTTTGGTGAGGACAGCAAGAGAAATTCCCTTGTGAGATCAGAGGAATTGTAGGCTTTCTCTCTCTTTTTTATTCTCCCTTCTTTTTCTTCTTCGCCGCGGGAGCGTAAAGATCACTGCTTTCATTTGGAAAGGGCAAGTGACTTTCCCATGCTATAATACCCAGCAAGTGTTGAGAGAATGTGGTTACATAAAATCATATTTTTAATACAACCGACAGACTGTCTTGAGAGCTAAGTGTTTTTTGACAGTTTTTATGCACCTGTTAATTCAAAGCTCTTAACATGTGCCAGTTAAAAAGAGCTAGGCACTAAAACATCCAGCCTGTGGACTACAGGGGCTCAGCTGCTCACCAGAGCACCAGGAAAACCCGTGCAAGGTAGAAATTTAGCTTCTCTTACAGGACAGACTGGTACATGACTAATTCACTTCAGAGCTTTTGTTTCCTGCTCCTGCTTGGCCTTGGAGATTCCTGCTTCTCCTTTGGACCTGAAGAACAGCTGACGTTTCTTTAGGTTTCTTCACTTTCCTTTTCCAACCTATTGTAGTTATCAGAACTAGACATCTAAAAAGATAGAAGAGAAGCACTGGCAATAGCTCCCCAGGCTCCTCTGCTGAGTTTGTGCCTCCTCCTTTTCTAATGAGGTTGCTTCTTATCATCAGTGCCAAAGCAGTCATTGGCAAAGTCCAGATGGAAGCCTGCTACTCAATCCTCTGCGGTCACTCCAAGCAGAGGAGGCAAGTTGTCTCTTTAGGTACAGCTTTGCCACTAGTAACGTAAGATAAGTCTGGGAAGTCCTCCTGCTCTACATTTTCCTTTCCTCTTCACTCCTTTAATATCATCTAGCCTCCAGTTTAGAGATTTTCTCAGGTTCTCTTGCACCCTGGTTTCCCTCGCCCACTTAGGGCTTTTTCCCTGTGCCCCATTTATCTGTTCACATCCCCACAGAATTCTGGCTGGCTGTTCATGCAGTGGGTCACCTGTCGGCCTCATCCCTGTGGAGAAAAGCTTGAAAACCCAGCACAAACATAACCAAAAGATTAAAAAACTCAGAAGGCAGAAGCAACAAAAACAAAGAGGCTTTGAAGACACTTTTTTCAGAGGCACTGATGCGGGAGTTTCTGTGGCAAAATGAGGTTGAGCATCCCACTTGCATTTTTTTTGCTGTAGAAACTTTGTCATCAGCTGATAACTGCACTGCTACCAGGAGATGCTGCTTGTGGCATCTCAAGGCCAAGGGGTACAATGATGGTCTCTACTGTTAAGCCCAAAGGTCTGGGCTCTGGAGAATCAGGGGACAGCAGAGAGGTGAAATCCAGGGACAAATGTCCCATGGAAGTGGAGACATGGGTTAGATGGGGAGGAGAATTGGGCTTGGCTTCTTTTGCATGCCAGACCTGTTGGGGTGTTTCAGTTAAGGTATGGCATCGATTCTGAAGGGCAGGGGAATCCAATACTGCTGGGATACAAGCAGGCAACAGCTTTGCTTTTATGAAAGACCAAGAGCAAGGGATGTCTTACTCATCTGCTGCTCACAGCTGTTGGCTGGGACTTTTCTGTTGGATAGCTCTATGTAATGGTGCTGAGCATCAGTGTTGTTTCGTGCATCGCTGCCAAGAGGCATAAATCCCTTTCTCTGCAAGTTAGGTTTGAACATACAGATCGCTTGCTTGAGTGTGGGAAAATTCATCAGAATAACTTCTTGGGACTTCATTAGTATCTGTGTAGGGTGCACGTGAGCTTGAACTGGCATGAAGTTGTTGTGTTTTTTTTAAAGCAGGAAACACTGGGTGAGGGCTTGTCAGCCAAGCATCTGAAAGGGCGATAGGTGGGGTTAGGATTCCCACATCATTAACACTCAGTCCGTGTCTTGCAAAATTACCTGACAGGACAAATATGATCCAGATCAGGTGTGTGCACACTGTTGCTTTGTGTTGAATTAACTAGAACACGCTATATAGTGTTTATATTGGCTTCATCTTCTGCATTGGCTACAGGAAGACATATAATATCCCATCTGGCATAAATGCTGTTAGGCTGAAGTTGCCCCATAATAACAAGTCAGAGGATAAATTTGACTAGGCAGAGGGGTATATACTGGCTCAGTGTTTTGCTGCATGAGCTCACAGCAGTTTTAATCCTGTCCTGGGTGCCATCAAATAAAACTTTTTGTCTTGTGTAGTTACATGCAACAGTTTTAGGGATGCTTCCATGAAGAAGTGTGAACTCCGATCCCGCTGAGGGGTTACGTTAGTGTTACAGTGATTTCTTGGATTGCTCCTTCAGTAATTGCTCTGTGCCTACTTGGCTGGTAGACTGTTTTCTCAGGGTGCACCTTCAATGCCAAGCAAGATTCAGGTGCCAGTAGAGTGACCTCCTATTGTGGAATCATGAAGTCAGGAATAGATGTCAAGATGTCCTCTAGCTGATAGCCACAACCACATCCACTCGTTCTGTCAGATAATTGTCCAGTAGTTGGTGCACACTGGGTGATGGAAAACTTGTCTTTCAGCAGTTTACCTCAAAGTCTAACTCGAATCTGCATTGCTGCAGGTTAAACCTGGATCTTCTTGCCCCATTAACTGAGTTTGAGGAGAACAGTTCTTTCTCTTCTCCAAAGCACAGCCATTTCTCCATGTTAACCTTTACAGCATTTGCTTAGCAGGCTCTGCAGTGAGGCAGAAAGTGAAGCGTGCATGGTGGGATGCATCCAAAACTCGTTCAGTTCTGCACTGAGTTTCCAGCACTAATCGAGCCATCTGTGACTCATCTTCATGCTTGTGCGTCAGCTCATGCAGATAGCTTCAGAGCAAGCAGAGCACTGAATCACTGCACACACGCATGGACAACAGCACCAGGTTTCCTCATTGTTGTGCTAATGAGTGCACGGAGCTGCGATGCACCTAACATTCAGAACAAAAGCATGCTGATATTCAGGGCTGTATTCAAGCCCTTAAGCACGCTTGATTTGCAACTACAAAAAAAAATAAAAAACAAAATGAGAAGACTCATTCATCCTTGCTGAGAGCCCAACTACTTTTGAAAACAAGTTGTCGCTCTTTCCATCTGATTTAAATTGGAGAGAACCTCTCCGTGTCCCAGAGCTGTGATTTTATCGCCTCTTTGCCAGCCAGAGTACGTGATGACAGATTTCTCCATCAAACTGAAGAGCAACTTTTCTGAGAGATCTCCCAGTTTTCACCCATCTGAGTTGCCCTGACATTTGCTTAGCATCCGCTCATCCTTTCCTGCAAAAGTAAACCAGATCAAGGTTGGAGGTTCTTTCATTAAGTTCAGAAGATGTGTAATTTTCTTTAAGGGGCTTCTAACTGTATTCAGTTACAAGCACTGCTCATTGGATAAAATGTGTAAAACTCATTTAAAATGCTACAGAAGTTGTTTTAATCATAGGGCTTAAAAGTGTGCAGAATAAAATAACGTGGTCCTTTTTTTTTATTTTTTGTCTTCTTGTTCTTTCAAGAGCTTCCTGAAAAGCCCTTCCCTGTATTGGTGATCTTACAGCCAGAAAGCACTTGGAAGAAAGGTAATGTGGACATGACCTTAAACAAATGACAGCAGCAAAGTATTTGAATGCCAATGCACTACTCCCAGCTGCTACCAACAACTTCATTTCCAGGGCAGATGCTATAGTTGATCTCTTGGACAAAGTTTTGCCTTCCTGTAGCCATGTGAGATGATGACAACAACAGCGTGTAGTGATTCTCTGCCCAAGATTTTCTGTTGCAGACCTCATTCTCCTCACTTCAGCTCTTTATGAGTCAAAGCTGGAAAGCTCGATTCCTTCTGAAATCAAGTGGCACACTCAGAGTATGGCTTGATCTTGGGTTGGAATTTCTCACCATCGAGTTTTGGAGAATGATTAACTCAGATCTGGAACAGGCTTCTGCACAACAGCAATTGCCCACTTTAGAAGGAAAGTGAATAGCCAGAGCTGCAGGGAGAGCTTTACTCACCTACTCCTTTTAAGGTTTCTGGCGAGCCATGTTCTGGGGTGAATGATTGTGACTTTGGTCAATGAAAGATGCTTTGTACCATAGTCACATTCAGATACCTGGTGGGAGAGACAAGGGAAAGAAACAATTCACTTCATTTCAAACCAACACAGTCTTAAAAAAGAAAAAATAGAATAGAAAAAAATAAAGAAATTAAAAACAAAAACAGAAATACTGAGTCAACCTAGGACGTGGTGTTTGATCTGAAATGCAGTGTTCCATTTTACAGGTTTTTTTTTTTTTCTAGAATCAGGTTTTTCAGTAAAACCTCCAAAAGGTTCATTTCAGAAACACCTTCATGTAGTCAACCTCCTTCCTTTGAAAACACTTTGGAATGAAATGTTTTGAAGCTTAAAAAAGAGCCTCCTGTCTTAGGGTTGTTGGTTTTGTTTGTTTTTTTGGCAAAAGGTGCTTGTTCAATGCAGCCCAACTTTGTGAATGGTTTCTGTCCCTCCGAAATGAATCTCTGCTTAAAGTCACTGAGCAAATTCACTCGCTGTATCTGTGAATCTGCCGAGGGCAGAACGGAGCCTGTGATTCAGCCCAGAGCTGTTCCCACCTTCTTGGAACCAGGGAGGAGAACCCGGGCTGTCCTCATGAAGGAAGCAATTCAGCTCTGGGTAATCAAAGCCCAAGCCCTACTTCCTTTCCAAGGGGATCTGGAGTCCCCTTGCTACGCATAGCCAAAATTCCCATTGTCTCCATTAGGAGTTAGTGCACGTCCTGACACCAAATGAAGACAACATAAGAACAAGGGTTGAAATGGTCCCAATGCCTTTTATTGATCTGCTTCCAAGAACAAAAACAAGCACGAGGCGTGAGGTTTCTTTTCAGGCACTTCCTAATGAGTCGTGATGATCCAATCCAACCCAACAACCGCGAGCGCTCTGCTCCGAAAGGGCAGAGGAGTATCTGCCAATGCAGCAGCTCTGCAGATGTGTGAGGCTGCTAAGCTCCTAATCCCATGTCTTATGTTTATGAATTTTCACACTAGTGGGATATAACGAACGTCGAGCCCAAGGATGTTAATTACTCGGGTCCTTTTTTTTATTTATTTATGATTTTTTTTTAATTTATTTTTTGAGAGGAATTTCGATGGGGTGTAACGTTCTAAATTACAAGGTGTGAAATAAACTCTACAAAACTTACAGCTTTAGTGGAGGAACTCCAAAATCAAATAAAAATGCAAAACCACTGATGAAGTCCAATTTACTGTAAAACGCGCTGGATCGTGGTGTTCCAGTAATTTTTTTCTCTTTTTTTTTTTTTCCCCCTACATACTTTGGTTAAAATAATTTATATCCACTGCAGTGTTTATGTACCTTAAGCTTTATTTATTAAAGGATATGTATATTTCAAGCCCGGTTTTAATGAGACATGCTGAAATCTGTAAGGTACAGTGCGACTTTTGTTCTAATCAGCACTAAATCTCTCCTCTTTACTTCTTCTGTGTTGAAAACATTCGTGTTGGGAGGAAAGAGCCTTGTGCATGCGTGTGTGTATATATTTCAGGTACATATAAATATATACATAAAGTAGCGAGCAAGATTTATTTCTCGTTCTCTGTCATCGGGGCAAATACTCTTATCATCGTTCAGTCTGAACACTTGTAATCACAGATGGGTTTTTTTTTTCCCTTAGTGGTTATTAAAACAGGACAATTGCTCTCTTCTTTCTTAGCCAAATTATTGACTTGCTGGAGATGGCGCTTGAGTCAGCTAAGAAAGTGCTTGAGAGTTCATATCAGCTTCAAGGAAAGGAAGAAAAAGAAATTCAAGTGTTTGAGATTTCGTACTGAAACAACGCTCTTAAACTAAGCTAAATTGATAACAACAGTGGGATGGGATGTTCTTTGGAGGAGCTGCTTTGAAACTTGCTTTGTGGGTTTTCTTTCTTGCAAGGCAATAGGAATTATTTTCACTCAGGTAGATGATTTTGAATACTGTGATTTTGTTAATGGCTATTTCCATACAGTATCAGGAGAAAGCTCTAACAATTCTGTTAGGTTTTAGGAATTTAATTGATCTTAAGCCCTGTTTTCAATACACTGTAGGAAGCCTGGCTTTCCTCAGGATAAGATAAAGGGTTTTTAAGTGCTTACTGGGACACAGATAGGAAACTGGCTGTGCTGATGCCCTTCTTAGTGCCTAGAAAACGGTACTTAGGTTCCTAAATCCCTGTAAGTGTAGTACATAGTACAGATGTTCTGGAAAGTGACTTTCTTTCCTTACAAAACTGGTTTTGATGAAAGGTCCTCTCCAGCCAATTTTTTGTTTCTGTCCGATGAAAGAAGGAAATAGATAAAACCTTTAAAGGTGCCAGTGGCAAAGAGGGCAAAATAAAGTTTTGATGGCTTTTAAATAAGTGGAAAATGGAAAAAATATGGTTAAAGAAAAAACAAACAAACAAACAAAAAAAACCATCTCTGGTGGGCTTTTGCCCAACTGCATGCACTTCAGAGACTATCTGTAAAGCAGGGGAAGGTTCGGGTCTGGTGAACGGGATGCCTTCCCTGCTCTTTCTTCACTTGTTTATCTGATGAAGTTTAAGACACAAGCTCCTAGCAGAGCCAAGGGAAGGCTGGGGGCAGAAAGGGACACTTGTCTCTGTTTCATGGGAAATGTTTGCTTTATAGATGTTGATATCTTTCTCAAAAGTGAACCCCAAAGCGCAGCAATGGCTGATCAAGGAATGTAAAGGGAGAAACGCTAGGAGTCAGGGAGCAGGGTAATAAAGCACAGGTTTGTTCTGTAACAAATTCCAGTGCTTGTGGGACTTTTTTAGACATATGGAAGTCCATTTAGGAGGCAAATTGGTTGCAGCCGCCGATTCAGCACCTATTGGAGTCAGTGGAAATGTTTCCATTGTCTTCTGTCCTGGAGAAATGCAGTTTCTGTCCTTCCTTCCATCCCTAGCCCATACTCTCTCTGCAAGCCATATGGAATTCATCTCCCTTTGAGACATATAGCAGAAGAGGCTTTGGCTGTTTAACAGCACGGTGTAGCTATGTGGACAGGAATGGTTGATTTCTACTTGATTGGTCACAAATCAGGTAACCAACGCCTTGGGTTGGAGATGCTGGCTTTGCAGGAGCTATAGCTGGGTGCATCTGGCCATCCTATGGCAGGGCTGAGTGTGGCTTTAATCACCTCAGCACGCTAACTGTGCTGCTCAAGAAGAACTTGGAGGAACAAGGGTCTGTATTTCAGCAGATTTCTTTATCAAACAAGGAAAGAGAGCGATGCTCACAAGCACTCTCATTTCTCATAGAATACTCATTGCCCACCCACATGATGAAGACAGAAGTGCAGACATCGGGATGAGGACTTCACCTGTTACGACTCTTTGCTTCTCTGCTCTCTTCCTTCCCTGTCCTTTGCATTTGCCTTCCCCTGCAATGCTCCGGGTCCCTTGGTGTGACCCCCTGTCTCCTCCTCCAGTTGGTGCTGGTAGTCCCAGGGCCAACATCACCTCCAGAGGAAGCACGTGTGCCAGCAGGAAAATCTTCCCTGACAGTGCTGTGCTATCAGCTGGCTCTGTCCCCTTCTCTGCTGAGCAGCAAGTTTCGCGGCAATCTTCTCCGAGCGTTCTGGACAATGAATGTGTTTCTTGCCATGTAATTAAATTATCCACTTTAGAAAGAAAAAGATGTGGTTTTGTTCCCATTACAAAAACAAACAAACAAGGACTGATATTTATTACAGGCCAAGGCTACTCAACAAGTGTTTTCTGGAGCTCTAATAAATTGCTGAAGAAAGTTTACAGCTGAGCCCTAAAGATGGTTTAGTTTTCCAAGTGGCTGGGGTGTATTTATTTCCCATTTTGTGAACCCACAGCGTGGAGAACAGCTCAACGTGCTCTTTCCCGGGTTCAGACGGTGTCAACTCCAACTCATGCTCTTCACCCCGAAACAGTTAACGGCTTTTTAATTAAAACCACGCCAATTATTCATTATTCAAGTTCTGAATTTCTTTTTCCCTCCTTTGCGCTGTCTGCTCTTTGGATTTGCTTCCAAGAAAATAGTGAATAAAAAGCGAGCGAAAAACGTCAGCCACGCACCCAAAAAACAAACAAGGTTCAAGGTGTGAGATGCAAAGGGCAGGGCAGGTTGGTGGCGATCCTGCTCGGTGGCATCTGGAGAAGAGTGGGCACGAAGAAGAGGTACAGGAAGCCCTGAGGGCATCTGTTTCAAGGCTCTTAAGACTGCAGAAGGAGAGAGGAGACCGGCCACCATCAGGGAAACCCACGTGGGGCAGTTTTGGGGTCCCCGTCGTGTTTCAGTCACATTGCCCCAGCAATAAGAAATTCAGCAGTCAGGTCCAGGAAACCTCATCCTGCAAGAGATTTGGGGCAGTGTTCATTTTAAACACGTCATGTGTGCGTGAAGATGAGCGTGGACGGATGTCCCCAGGGAGCAAGGCACTTATATGCAAGTTGTTGTTAAGCACTCGCTTAAGTATTTGGCTGGATTACCAGGCTGGTATTGAAACGCTTGCATTTGGAGAGAGACCCCCAAACATGAGAAAGCTGACTGTTTTCAGTTCATTACAGGGCCTGCCGGTGACATCATGCGTTTGCAAGATGGGAAAAAGTGTTTAAACGAGATTAAAAAGAAAAAAAGAACCTAAACAAGATGCAGTTTTAATGACCACTTACAAAGGAGATTTATGGGTGTGCATAAAGCTGCTTTCCACGGGAGAGGGACTAAGCTTTTAACAGTTACCTTCCTTTGCATTTTTTTTCCCCCTCTTGCAATATAATACCCGCAAATATTTGTGAGTTGTGACTGTGCTCCGAAGGGTTAGTCCTCTTCCAGGAGGGAGAAAAGCTGAACAGAGTGGTGCCAATTTGTCTGCCCAGACTCTGATTGTGGGAGGCTTTTTTTTCCTGCAGGGGAGAGAAGCTGGTGGGACGCTTTCTCTCTGCGGGGTTGAGGATATCTGATATCCAGCCCAAGAGCAGCACAGCAGACTGAACTTTCATCTCCAGCAGTGAGGGATTTACCCAAAGAGAAAAAAAAAAAAAAGTTTGTGGAGAAAGGTCTTTGCTAAATTTGCAGGAGATCTCGGAGTTTCTGCTGGGGAAATGAGGGCCATTCGAGCATCTGATTGTAAAGAGCACCGATCTTTATAATGTGCACGGAGTGGGGGGGTGGGGGGAGAGAGAGAGGAGATCGTTTGGAAGAGCAGAGGTGGTTTCAATACATCTATTTATTTATTTGAGTGCCTTGGGCCCTGCCCTCGGCCCGTCTAGGCCAGGTAACCAGTGACCCTTGGTGCTGATTAAAGTTCCCGGGTGACCTCTGAGTGCTTTTGTTACCCTGCCTGGTAATAAAACCCCGCTTAAACGCCTGGCTTATCCAAACCCGTGGCTCCTTCGGCAGGGAGCTCCGCAGCCAGCTCCTCTGACACCCTGAGAGTGCTCAGCTTAGCCCCAGTTTAGCATGCCCTCTTTAACTGGCCAGGAGGAGACCCTGGTGGCCATCAGTGCCCCCACATTGCCCCGCCACGCCGTTCTCATTGCTGGCAACCCTAAGAAGAGCAAAGCCACGGCATGAAGAGCTGCCCCCAGCTCTTCCCTTGCAGGCTGGAGATGAGGAGGTTTCCTCCATCCTGGCCCCTCTTCCACTTGGTGGAAAGCTTGCAGATGAAAAATAGGAAATGAGTTCTCTCCATTGCCAGCTGGTGGATTTGCTTGGCATCTCTGCTGAAAGCGAGGTGGCAACCAGTTGACGCTCAGCCTGTCTTGAAATGTGAAAATTGGGCGTTGCAGAGACAAACCGGTGAACAAATCTCCACTCTGCCTGTCCCCTCATCCTCCTGTGCTTTCTAAATGACAAGGCAAGGGCAGGGCCTCATTCCAAACTGGCCATGAGAGGTTTGGGCAGAGCAGATTTTACAAGCAGAGATGCCAGCCCAAGTGCTTGTGCACCTAAATCTCATTCGGTGCCAGTGTTTGCAATCCCTAAGCAAGTTCCCAAAGCTTAGCAGTTATCACCACCATGCACCAGTAACAAACCACCTCAGTCTGACTGGAGATGTGATAGCGCTTCCAGGAATGATTGTGTGTGATGTGAACTCAGCCCCTGATTCGAAATATTATGCAGAGGAATAATAAATCTTGGTTTTAAATTGCTGCCCCACTTAAGCTTTGATTAGACTCTGATGGTCTGTTCACCCTGGAGCTGCTGGTATTAATCTGCATGCTAAACCCTAATTATAAACTGCTCATGGCATTTCCAGATGATATCAAGATGTTTGGGATTAAAAGAAACCATGATGTTGAGTTTACAGCTTAAAATGACCGTCAGTAACTACCTGGTCCCCACAGATCTAATAACACAGCTCTGCGTGGGGAGGAGAGGAGGAAAAGAGGGAGATTCGACCCAAGTGTGTAGCAGTGGGGGAGAGGGCTGACTCCAGGCTGGCAATGTGTGCACACACACGTGTAAGGTGATATACCTACACATACACACGTCCTTGTGCAGGTGCCCTTTGTTTCCAGCTCAGCCTTGAACTCAACCAGCCCTGAACAGAGCTGCAAAGAGGATTTTGTGGCTGCAGAGCTCTGCTTTGGCTTCCCAGCACTACAGTACTGGCAGAAGAGAGCTCAGCAGTGGAGAGACTGCTGGGGATGGGATGGCATGGCATGGCATGGCATGTGCCTCACAACAGCACCTTGCACAGTCAAGCCCAAGGACTGCAGAGCAGTAATAAATGGTGTGTGCATTTCAGTCCTGGTGTGTTCCAGCTCTGAGTATTTTCTGTGGGCTGCAGGATCCTTTGGAAGGTTATTAGCTCCTGTTTGATGTACCTGAAAACTTTAACCAAGGTTATGGCCGTAGTTGCTGGGAAAGCCCCGTTTGGGCAGGTGCAAAGGTGAAGGAAACATTTCTGAAGGCTTATACCACACTTGGATGGCCCATATTATTGGAGCAGAGTAATAGCAGTGTGAGATGTGCAATATATATGGCCTCACTCAGGAGCTCAGAACATGTCCTTCATCCACTCCCTGTCCTCATCTCTCTGTTTTTTGCTCATGGTCTTCTGGGGCTGCTTTGGACCATCACACGATGAGTCTGGTAGGGAAATGCTTCCTGCCTGTCTGATCTTATCCAGGTTATGAGCCGTGCCAGGCTCTGAACACAGAGATAATACAGAGGCACTGGAGTAGCCTCAGGTGGGGTGTTTGAAAGCCTGGTCTCATAGGCCACGAAAAAATGGGCCCCAAGCTCTCCAGCTGCTTGCCATCCCCAGGCATAGAGGTGGAGCTAAGAAGCTAAAGTACAGCTGGGGCTGAGTGCGACCTGTTTTCTGCATGTCAGAAGGTGCCTTCTCCCATCCCACCCATTCCCTCAAGCTTTGCCTGATGGGCAGTACCATAGGATACCCTGCTATGCTGAGTACACACAGAGCACCCTACCAACTCCTAGTGGGATTTCTTCCCATAGATGAAACATCCTGGAGCAGGGTGCACCAAGCCTGGCCCTGTGCAGCTGCCATGTCTATGTTGCTCTTCTGTTGGGGCTGTGTGCATGGGGAGCAGTCATAGCTCATCTCAGGGTAGTAGCTCAGAGCTGAGCCCCTTATGAACTTGCAGGAGAGGCTCTGTCTTTGTTGCAGATGCACATGTGCTTGTGTGCATATTAAGAATGATCTCTTCTCAGAAAGAGTGGTGAGGCACTGGCACAGGCTGCACAGGGAGGGTGGTGTAGTCACTGTCCCTGAAGATATTCCACAGCTGTGGAGATGTGACACTGAAAGACGTGGTCAGTGGGAATGGGCTTGGGGATCTGAGAGGTGTTTTCCAACCTTCACAGTTCTATGATGTGGAGACCCACAGTACCCACATGCTTTCACTTGTTGTCTTTCCGGGGCACCTGCTGGTATTGGGTTGGGTTCCAAACTCTGAGGCTGGGAAAAGGTTGTCTGAAGGATGCCCTTGGGCCAGAGGGCATGTAAGAAATAAAGGGAGATCTTTCTTTCCTCGGGCATCGGTGAGGATATCAGTGAAGGAAGCACAGAGAGTTGCTCTTCTGTGTTCTGTGGCTTCTGCTGTCACCCCCACAGCAGGGGCAGCCTGGGGGTCAGAGCAGCCCCTCCCCAATGCAAAGTGGATGGATGTGGCTGGAACTCCTCAGCGCAGCTGCCATGTCAGCTGCAAAACTGATTAGAAGGAGAATGGGAAGAAAGAGGGTAAAACTGTCAAGACAATTGGTCCTTCACTCTAACACCCATCCCAAAAAGGGTATGCAGCAAGGCACTGCTGCGTGCACAAAGATGTACACGCAGTGTTTTGGGTGTAAGTATGCCCACATTTGTGTGTGCACAGCTTCACCCCAGTGCCTGCCCTGGGCAGCTTTACTCTGCCCCAAGCTGAGGACAACAGAGCCCTGACACACTCATTTGGGTCTCTGAGACTGCAAAGGGTAAACTGGGACTGGAGCTGGGGCCTGAAAGCAAACTAATGATGAAACTGTCTCCTCCATGCCTGTGCCTTAATTAAATGCATGGAGAGGCTCGGGGAAGCACATCTGTTTTCAATCTGGAGCCCTTTGATGGCATCAAATGTTCTTTCCCCAGATCAGGGGGGATGGAAATTCTGAGCTGACTGTGGCAGTGCTGAGCCCAGGCTGCAGCCACCGGGATGTGGGGGTCTGGGGGGACGTGGTGAGAGAGTGCCAGCACCCGCTCCCCTCTATGCACCCCCAGGGCTGCCCTCAGGCCCTGCTGTAAAGGCAGAGTGCTGCCTGTCCTTCTGCATGTCTGCGTCACCAGGACCTGCTGGGACCTTGGCTCGATGGCTGCAGAGCTCTGAGAGGTCCTCCTCCTATCTTTCAGTCTCCGTTGCTCTTTTGCTTTTTTGTCTGACTGTTGCTGGATCTTCCCCCCACACCCCCCTTCTATTTTGCTTCATTTTTTTTCTCCTTTTGCTGCTTCTCGCCTGCCTGGTTTCTCAGTTCTGTTGCACTTTTTCTTCCTCTCTACTTTTTTCCCATCTCTTTTCTCTCCCATTTCTGTCACCTTTTCATCCGCATTTCTCATTTTCACCCTTTCTTTCTGCTCCCCCCAGGGCCGTATCCACCCTTTCCCCACTGACCACACACCCCCACTCTCGCACCCCTCTAAAAGAAACAGACAGCCGCTTCTCCCTAACCCAGAGTGGTGGGGCTGCCCGGTACCCCCCGCAGCCGCCGCTCATCCCGACCGGGGGTGGGGGGGGCCCCGCTCCGGTGCCACGTCCCGGCGGGGCCGCCCTCCCCGGGTACCCGACGGGGCCGCCCCCACCGTTTGAAGTCGACATGGTGGCCGCGCAGGGGGACGAGGGCGGTGGCGAGCCCGGACGGAGCTTGTTGGAGTCCCCAGGGCTGACCAGCGGCAGCGACACCCCGCAGCAGGACAGTAAGTGCGGGGACACCCCGCTGACAACTGGGGAGCGG
>VXAB01004855.1:279904-319449 GCA_013399175.1 Odontophorus gujanensis
CACCGTTCGCCTCCCGGCCGGCGGCAGCTCCCGGCGCCCCGAGCCGGCCTCTCTCTCTCCCCTCCGGCATGTTTTAAGGCCGGCCCTAGCCGCTCTCCTTTGGGCTTTCCTTCTAGCCGNGTCCGTCCGTCGATCCATCTCTCCATCCGTGCCTCCGTCACCCGTGTGTCCGTCCATCCATCCATATGTCGCCCGTCCCGTCGGAGCCGCCCGCAGCTCGGAGCTCTGCACGCAGCTCCGAGCCGAGCCCCGCTTCTTCCGGAGCCGTCTGCTAAGGGCCCCTGCAGCCCCCGGGCGTGGGGCAGGGGATGGGGATGGGGCAGGGCAGCCCGTCCTAAAGGGCAGCAGCGGGGAAGGCGCGCAGGCTTGCGCGGTATTTTCCAAGCGCAGCGCTGCGCTACGGGCGAGCCGCGGAGGACTGGGGTGAGGTAGGTGTGTAACCTCTCTCCTTTCCCCCCACGTTTCGGTTCAAAACGCGCCCTGGACGCGGTTTTCGTTGTGGGTCGGGGCTGGCAGCAGCCGCTGCGAGGAGCGGAGCGATGCCAAGGACGCGGGGACCCTTCCGAGGGCTCGCGGTGTGATCCCCCCCTCCCCAGCCCCGGGAGCGGACACACCGCTAGCGAGAGGCGAAAAAAGTAAAAAGGGAAAAACGAAAATAGTGATTTTCGTTCCTTTTTCGTTTGGTTTTTCTTTGTTTTTTTTTTGCCTCTCGTTGGCGGCAGCTGTAAATAAACGAGGGGCACCGCCGCGGTGCCAGCCCGGACCGGGGCAGCCATCCACCCCTAGCTGCAGGGAGCGGACCCCACCCGTGCCCCCTTGTCCCATCGCTGACTTTCCGCTGGGTGCTCGGACCCCCTTCGCCTCCCCGAGCCGGCTTTTCTCGGCTTCCCCGGGCGAGGCTGAGGAAGAAATAACGCTCCCAAAAAGCAACGTTCCCCACCCCGGGACCCCCGAGCTTCAGCGCGGTCCCCGCTTCTGTCCTGCGGAGGGGCAGCGCCCCGGGGCGGGTTTCCCTCTGCACTGGGGACGGGAGCGGATGGAGAACCGCTGGGAAACCGCTTTAAAAATGTCCGTTCCTGGGAGCCGGCAATTTGTATTTAAGAGGGCCCCCGGTTGCTCAGCCCGGAGCAGAGAGGCTGCGTTTCCCCGCTGCCCACGCCGCTCTCAGAGCATTAAACTCTCCGTATCCCGGTCCAGGAATGTGCTGCCCATCCAGCGATGCCAAGCAGGGGGCAAAGTGCCCCTTGAAGTCAATCAGGAGTGAGTTGAATGCTGCGGAAGCTTGGATGCCGTTGCGGTGAATTAGAAAGTTTAGAAAGTAATTTAAAGTAAGCCTAAGAGAACAACAACAACAACAACAAAAAGAGTACCGTGGGTGAGTTCTGTCCGCCTCCTTGGGCAGAGCTGTCATCCGGGCTGTTTCACTGGTGTGGGATGGCTGTGGAGTACTGAAAATGTTCTTGGAACCTGGAGGGAAGTCGGCGTGCCTGCTGCTGCCTGCTGCCCCAACCCGGGTGCTGTTTGTCATGTCAGATTATGGGGGAAATGACGAGAAAGTTTGATCCGGACTTGTGAGGTTGGAGAAGCTGCGTTACCATTAATTCATTGTAAAGGGGCAGAGGGGAAAAGCGTTTCTCCTGTTGAAGAGGAGGGAAAGCAGCATCTCTGGGAACGGCTCGGGCCGTGTAGGGAGAGCTGTCAGTGTGCAACGGGATTTCATCCGCGGTGCTGCGTTGAGTTCAAATCGCAGCTCTGTGAACCGTGGCTGAAAAGCTGCTAAAATCCACGGCGAGCATCCGTGCTGCTGCCCTGCGGCCGGGAGCCGAGCTCCTCCTGGTTGCAAAACCACCTGATAAATGCTAGCAGGGTTTGCATCGAGACCAGCTGAAGCTGGGATGGAAACACCGTCCCAGTTCAGCAGGGAGGGCTCCCAGGGCTTCCCAGCGAAGGGACACGGTGCCCTTTGCTGGTGGCAGGAGCCTGGAGGTGGGTTCCCAAAGCTCGTGGTCCTGAGCGGGATCAGTCCTATGAGCACAGAGTTAGCAGCTTGTTGTGGAGAGGGCACGGCGTTTTTGCCATCTGCTTTTTCTTTCTTTCTTTTTTTTTTCGGTTTGTTTGTTTGAGTGTGACTGTTGATGGCTCGTAAAACAGTGTGGAGAGCGAGCGCGAGCGGCAGAAGAAAAATTGGTCCTGCCCTCAGATCTCTTGCGGGGAATGAATAAAACCCCGCTTAGATCCGGTACGTGCTCCACTTCTGTGTGTTGGAATTATAGCTGCCACTTAGTTTCCCTTGGATACAATGGGGGGGAACCTGGGGGGCTGCACTTCTTTCCCAGCCCAGGTTGGGCTGCTGGGGCTGAACCGTGCTCACCTGGTGTGCATTGGGAGGGATGAACCAGGGCAGGGCTGATCGCATCGCCACCTGAGTTGCCCACTGCCCCCATGTCTCATTGCTGGCTGTGGTGGGCACGATCCTGAGCTGCAGGATGCCCAGCTGCTGTTGGTGCTGTTAATCACCCCTTTTTAATTAGAGCAAGCGCGGTCGTTAAAGGAAGAGAAAACGATTTGTGTAAATGTCGGATTGTTTCTCCTTTTCTTGCTGGTCTGGTGCCTGTGGTGTTGTGATGCTTCCCCACCCCGTGCGAAAAAATAACCCAAACCACTGGAATTGTTATAAAGAGAAGAGCTCTTCCCCAGCTCTGCGATGGGAAGAGTGGTTTGGGGGCTGCTGAGGTACGAACCCGGCCCTCCCTTTCCAACCACTCGTGCACAAACTGGGGATGGGTGTTATTCCAGTGTGTGGTGCTTGGCCGTATCTTTGTCGTTCAGCTCTCAGGCCTGTTGGTGCATCATCGTTTGGTTCAGTATCGCCCGCTGTTTGATATCTTTCTTGCACCTTTGAAACCCGATTTGAAACTGGCAAACCGTTCTGGTGTTTGTTTTTTTCATGTGAGCTCCTTGCTCTCCTGGATGCCTACAAAAGAAACCCGTACGGCTCTGTCACAGAGTCCTGAAATAAAATAAAAGGAAACCAAAGAATGGACAAAAATGGGCAACTTACTATTTTTAACGTGCCCTCCCCCCCCCATGGGGAAGAGCCATGTGAACGTGAAGGAGGGAGCTGGATGAGCCCGCCGGCGCTGGCCGTGCTGTCCTCCTTCTGATGGACGAAACCAGACTTGTATTTGTTTGTGCATTTCACTTCTTTTTATTGCAATCGGATTTGCTTCCTGGTTCTCATGGCCTCCTAATTTGCTGATGGCTTTGGTGTTTTCAGTCCATCCGCAGACGCTTCCAGCTCCTTAATTTGAAAAAGATTTCGCTGAAAGTTTTTACTTCTTTATTATTTTTTTTAACCCCCCCCCCCCTTCCCTGGTGTAATGAAAATTAGATATTGAAATGTCTCGTAAAAAAGAAAAAAAGCACTTCAAGGTTTGGGCTAAACTTCTAGCACGCTTTGAATGAACATCAGCTTTCTGCCGTCTGCGCCGAGTTTCCACCGCTAACGCGTCTATTTTCCATCCTTTTTTTTTTTTTTTATGGTGATATATAAACCAGCAATCGCATGGGAAAATATTATCTCAGGGTTAATTTGGGCAATCCTTACTCGCACGAGTCATCGCGTGCATTTCAATGGGCTGCTTATGCCTATGCCAATTGATGAGTATTAGTGTTCAGAGGCTTCAGCAGCGGCCTTGAGTCACGGAGGGAAGGAAAAAAACCAACCTTTTTTTTGAGGCTGGTGGATTATATCCGCAGAGGCATGAGGTGGTTTTGCTGTCTGCACTCAGGGGCACGATCCTTTTGCATTTTGGCATTGGTGCAGCCAAATAGCAACGGTAAGAAGCCTGGGATGAGAGAGAAGAGCACAGACGCAGCGTGAGCTGCAGGGGTTGGGAGGAGCTGGCAGGCTTTAAGGCCGAGTGCTCTGACAAGGCAGGCACAGAATTACAGAGTCATAATTCCTTCAAGGCGATGGTCTTTCTATTTTTTATTTAATTTTATCTTTTTCCCCCCCTTCCCTGGTAACTGAATACGCTCCCATGGTTTTTGAGATCACCGGAATGGCTTGATGGGATTATAGGTGTTTATTCCTGGTCGCGAGTTGTTTATGGTATATTTAATCGTTTTGGAAACCCGTATGAAGTAGCCCTGGGGGAACCGTGCTCCTGCTGGGCCTCCGTTGCATAATGAAGCACATCACGAGTATGACCAAGTGTCACAATATCCCAGCCTTGGGCCTCTGTTTCTGGGGAGGATGAATCACTGCCTTTTGGTTCCCCACCCTGCTCCCTTTCCCTGCAGCAGGCCTGGGCTGCAAAGTGAGAATCCCCACCGCCTGGCAGAGGAGCTGCTGCCCAGGGCTGTGCTCTGGCTTTGTCTGAACTGTCCTTGCGGCTCAACGCTCAGAACACAGAGGTTTCAACCTGTGCTTGGGTGGCAGAGGACAGTAGGGCTTTAGTCTGGCTCTTCCAAAGAGAGTGCGTTGTGTGTTTGCTGCATGTGGGATGCGATGTCTGAAGCTGGTGGGAGAGCCACTGTCTCCAGGGGATGTGAAATGCCCTCAGAACCAAGGATGCAATGAGGCATCCCCTAGAGAGAAGGAGTATAAATTCAACCTCTGGCTGGCCGTGGAGAAAAGTCCTTCTGAGCAACGCTGTGTTACAGACTCTATGGCCTGAAGCCCACGTATGCAGACCCCATTGCCACCAACTCACAGTGCAGGCCTGCAGGGGAGTTGTGCTTTGTCTCCCTGTGTTGTGACAGCCAGGGGTGTGAGGTCCTCCAGCACCTGGATTTGTTGGTTTGTCACTTGGTATTACCATCAGTGTGGGACACGTACCTGTCCTGCCAGTTACCTTCATGCCTGGCTCTGCTCTACCACGCAGCCATGGAAGGCATCGTTTCTCTTCCTGCACTTTCTGCTGGGCCTGCTTGCCCTCTCCCCCATGGAAGGTGCCCTGAGGTGGGGGCAGAGCTTGCTGCATGTCCATTGGGAATGCTGCAACATCACTCGGAGATAAATTTGCCCAGAATGAGAACATCTGGAGGATGCTGGCCGGGCTGGGAGCTGAGGCAGCCTCCTGCAGCGGGATGCCTGGCGTCTGCAGGGCCAAAGCTGGGAGGAGAGCGTGATGAGCAAGCCAGCCTTCATCTACTTCAGCTTACGTAGCTTTCTGGGCTCCTCTCTCACTACAGAGGCTAAGGAAAGGTTATAGCAGTGCTTGGAGTGCTGTCCCAGACAGTCCGGATTTGCTGTGCCCGTACAAAGTGAATGCTTGGACCTCCTGGTGCTGTGTGTTCCTGGAAGGGAAGGAGAGAGGAGAGGTGAGGGGTGCCAGCTGTGCTGTTAACAAGTCACTACATCCTATATCCAGGTCATGTTCCACCCAATTTTTCCCCAATTTATGGCAAGACATATTTTCCAAACAGAGGAACTCCAGTCAGTCAGCAAGGAACAAAGCAGAGTGCCTTGGTGCCATGGGGAAGGGTCCAAGCAGCTCCCAGTCTTGTCTTGTAACCCACATAGGTGCTGGACCAGTCATGATGGAGGAGGTGTTTCAGCACACAGAGAGCTGTGCTAGTCTGTGCTTTGCTGTAATTTCCACTGTGTTTGGAAGTGGTGAGCTGGGCTGAGGTGCAGCAAGTGAAGCTTCTATGTGGCACCTTGGTGGCTGTCTCTGGTGAAGGGAGCGTCAAGTCCTTTCTCGGGACAGGTTGCTCTCATACAGGCAGTGCTAAGGGGAGCTGGTGGATGCTCTGTGTCTCTTCCCTGAGTGTGCTTGCTCTGATTCAGCTCTGGGAATTCCATCTCCACTCCCAGACCAGTAGTGCAGCCTGTCGGATCTGGAGCGGTGAGGATGGCAGAGCAAAAATGGCAGAGATTTTGCAGTGAGAGAGGATCAAAAGCTTTCAGGACAGGGCTGGAGCTGATCTCTGCATCCTACTTCCTTCACCTGAGTGCTGATGGGATTGTACACTCTGGGGACCTAAGGTGGTGGAACCACAGGTCTAGATTTTGTACACACATGGAAGACAGCACTTTTGGGGGGGTGTTGGTCTGCTCCATGCACTCCCTAGGCTGCGTGGGGCTGCTCTGCTTGGGGGCACTGCAAGCAGTGTTTGTAGGGTACAGATTTCGTGCTGGTGCTGGGCTTCTACACAAGATCTTTTTGGTTTTTGGTGTGCTTCTTCCTCCCTGATGTCAGTAGACGTGACCCAGTTTTTTTGTTGCTCCAAAATTCCTTAGTGCAGTCTTGATGTCTTTCTCCTGCGTTCTTGCTGCACTAACTTGGCCAAGTTCACCTGGCTGCGCCTCAGTTTCCCTACCCATATAAGTGGGTCAGGATCCCTACCCCTTTCTTAAGGGATTTTGAAGCTGTGGGATAGGTGGTATATAAGAGGTTGGCTGTAGCAACGATTTGGACGTATTCTCCTTCCTCTTCACCCCTCCCCAGCCAGTAGTGTTTTAATTTGCCTCCATTTCTGCAGCTGACTACCTTCCTTCTTAATTAGCTGATTAGCTTTAAGGAGATCCCTTTCCATGAACCAACTTCCAGCAAGTTCATTCCCACAGGGAGCCTGCTTTGTGCCTAGGTACACCTGAACCCACCCCCCTCCTCAGGCTCGGGTCTGCTGAGTGCCATGAGGTGGTTGGGCTCTCCATGAGCCCACAGGATGCAAAGAGCAGCTAGTGCTGGAGCATCCGGTGTCCAACAGAAATTCCCAGTGGCCTGTTGGGATGACTGTGCCCTTTTTCTTGGCTATTGCCTGGTCTTGAAGGTTGGGCCAAGAAGATCTTTGCTTACAGTTTGTATCATTTAGACACTGATGCGTCTCATGGAAACGAAGGGAATTGCTCCGGAATAAGAGCTTGCTATGCATTGCTTGTTTTTTATCGTTTCTCCTTTAAAGAAAAATAAAACTAAAATAAAAACCCCACAAAGAAACAGCTAATCAGTGAAGAGAAACAATCACCTGTGATTTAGGAGAGGGATCTCTCACTGTAAATAATAAATTAGCGTCAGGAGACCAGGCAGACAGAATGGTTGATGAATATCCTGCGGGCTGAAAGTTGTTTATCAAGCCTGTTTGAAGGCTTATGACTAACAAGCTCATTTACAGAGTTTGGAGCGTGTTCATGAACCGTTCTCCAGCTGGGAGGATGTGAGAATCGTCAGAAATTGTATTCACAAGTTACTTGATCATTTAAAAAAAATGATCAAACAAACAAAAGAGTGGTCTTTGGAAGGGAGCTGTGAATTCCTCTTCCTCCCCACTGGATTTTCTGAGGCATTCCCCTCAGGAGAACGAGGGGCCTGGAGAAGAATGAAGAACCCCACGTCGCTCACTAATGGCTTGTTTGGTGTGAAGCCTTCCTCTGTGTGGCACAGGGTGCACATCACTGTATGTGAGGCAAGGTCTGGTTGTGATGCCCAGCAAGATGGATCGCTCCCATCCACGCCAGTGGCTCCTAGCCAGGGTGTTGCACTCACCCCAGAGGGAAGCAATCACTCTTGTTTCTCTGCTGGGCTTATGGAGCACGTCTCCTCCGAGCCATGGCCTGAGCCTTTCTGTATTGTGCCCTGTAAAAGGCAGTGAGGGAGCTATCAACCTGCTGCCTCTGTAGGGGGAGATGAATCGGGTGTAAGGAGTGCTGTGGCTCTGTGCCCTTCGCAAATTTGCTTGCCTGGCATCAGACCAACTCTTCAATGCAAGAGCTGCGTCTTTATGAGGAGAGGCAGATGTTTTTCACCCCCTGGTATTGCCTGGAGTTCTGCTTCACTTTATAGGGTGTCCTGTTGTGCTCAGCTCCATGTGGGCTCCCCTTGTGCACGCTAAGTGTCAAAGACACTAACTGAGTGTAAAGTCTGGAGATAGAAAGCAGTAAGGAGAGCTGCAGAACCCACAGTCTAGGAGGGAAGAGGTGCTCAAGGGTGGAAAAAAAAAAAGACAGGAAAACAGCATTCAAATACATTCGAGGCAGGTATGGAGTGATATCCAGGCATATGTACTTGTCTTACAGGAAAGGGGGGGAGGGGTCCTCCCAGTAAGCCCTGGGAGAGGGTTCTGTGGGGACCCCGGGCAAAGATCTAATGAAGACAGCTGTCTGAAGGAGTGAATATCATAGAGCTGATCCTATCTTAGGCTCTCTTGGATGTCTTCAGAAGGGCTTTGCTCTCTGCTGGGTTTTGCTTGTGTGCAGATCTCTATCTCTCACTCAGTGTGCTAACGAGAGCTGTTCCAGACACTTGGGATTCAAACCTCAGCATCACTCTTTCTGTGACTCTCTAGGAAGTGTTCTTTCTTTTCAGTCCATCAGGGGAAGGTAGAACAAGAGCCAGGGGCTGCGAGCAAAAGCCAGACGAGCATTCAGAGGAGGCAGAAAACACACATTTATTTTTTATGATGCGCTGTAGTCAGGAGAACTAACTAGGAAGGAGAGTGTTGGCTTTTCCAACCACAAAAGCCTGGAAACCCTTTTGGAAGATGCAACTTACTGGTCTTGTGAGTGGGTAACTGGGTGAGATGCCGTGGCTGGGTCACAGACCCCAGTGGGCCAAGCAACTGAACTCTGGCTGTGGGACAGAGGGATGTGCTGCAGCATTCCTGCGTGATTCCATGTCAGGGGTATTCCTGCCAGGAAATCAGATCACAGGACCAGATGGAGAACGCAGATCCATGCGGTGCAGGACTGTTTACAGGTTTGGAGCAAAACATAGTGAGAAACAAAAGGAAAAACATGTCCTCATCGCTGATCGTAACTCAGGCCCTTATGTGAACCAGCTGCCATGCTTGTTTGTGGGACAGTCCCCCTTTGCAAAATCCCACTGTTATGAGTAGCAGAGATAGGAAAACCTCTGCAGAGCTGCAAAGGGTGAACATTGGGCATGGAAAGAGCCCGACTTGATCTTGTATTTTGGGACCTTTTCTGACTTTACTGAGGCTCTGAGGGAAATAGGTAGTTGCAGAAGATTTCTGGCCAAGTTGGAGAGCCTGTGTGAGCAGCTTCTCTCATAATTGCAGCACGGTTGGCTTTGGGTAAGATGAGGAAAACAGGGAAAGCTGCAAATCTAATCAATGGGATGGGGGATAAGCACACTCAGTATCATCTAGGGACAGAGGAGCTCTGAATTGGTGGGCTGAGCTCCTTGGAAAGGTCAGAGACAGCTGCGCAGGGCTGGCACCAGGGACAAGGAGCTGTGGTGGCAGCGGTCAGAGCCATCCCTCACTTCTCCTCTCCATTTTGTTTGCTTGTTGCCTGCCAGGGAGGAGCTCAACGAAACCAGGAATTACCAAAGAGCAGCAGAGGGGCGGGTCAGTGGGCAGTGTTCGCCGTGCACAGCCCTAGCTCTCACCCTCTGCCCCTCTGTCCATCCATCCATCCCTCCAACTTGCAGGGGCCAGAGCCATCCTGACCCAGTGCGTATTTCCCAGCAGTGATGCCCAGTGTTCACGGCTGCATGCTTGGGGACGTGCTGTCAACCAAGGAGGATTCAGGCACCGGGGTTTCCGAACGTGTTCCTAAAAAGGCCAGTAAGTAAAAACGTGCTGAGAAATGGTTTGGAAGGTGGTTTGGAGGAATTGCACTTCACTGAGGTATGATTGGTAATGGGGAGAGGGGAAAGGTCAAGATAATCAAGCTCCTTTTAAAATGTTACTGGACTGAGTTCCTGAATAAGTGCTGGGTGTGAGGAGACAAAGTCCCTGAATTTCAACCAGATCTTCAGGGCGCCTTGTGTGTGCAAAGGAGGCAGGTCTGTCCTGGGGGATAATGCCGTTCAGCCCGGAGACCACTGCCCATTATGAGGATGTTGTCACTGATAACTGCAGAATCTGCATGGGAAGAAGTGCTGGACTTTGCTTTAACAACAACAGCAGTCACAGTTACCAAAGAAAAGGACACCTTTATACCTAAGTGTGCAGCCAGGCACTGCTCGAACCGATTGCTTCTCCACTGGGAAATGCAGCTGCAGTTCAGCTGCAGCGGGTAGAGCAGCAGTATCAATTAGTTATAGGTGGAGAAGGGGGAAACTCCCCCAAATGAAAATGATTGTGGAGCAAGCAGATGCGTTGGGTAAACGAATTCTATTTTTCATGTAAAAACAGCATCTGTATGGGGGAGGTGGAGGGTCCTAGAATTTTTGAAACCTGAAAACGGAAAGAAACTGCTTTGTTTGACTTTTTTCCTAACTTTGCTTGCTGAAACTCGTAGCGCTCCTGTTTCAAGTCAGTAAGCAGGGGCTGCAGGAGGATCTGGGAAAAGGCAGAGGGCAGAGTCAGGGGGCCCTTTGCTGTTATTCTGGTGCCATCTACTGGTCCGAGCCTACAGGAATGTGTCGTGGCAGCAGGAGAAGGGAAGGAGACGTGAGTGGATGGTGTGGATTGCGGGAGCCGGGTGCATCAGATCTGTTCGTTTTTGTCAGGTCATCCGAATTGTGGAAACGGTGGAAGTTCCTTTTGCAGTTCCTGTTACTCTTCAAATTGAGGTTGAAGTTGGCCAATGACTCTAAAAGCATCGAGGCAGTCAGAGGCACAGCACACATCATGTTATAAATGATGGCTTGGGAAACCCAGGTGAAGGTGGCTGGAGCAGCTGGGCAACCCTTTTGGAAGGCATCTCAGAGGGGTTTGGTGTCAGAGCTCTGCTGGAAGGCATCTTCTCTCCATTGCTGCCTCTCCCTCACCACTCTGCATGTTGGCTTTGCTGTCCTGGTGGCTGGGGCCGGTCCCACACAGCGCATCCCCAGAGAGAGGATGTTCTCTGTTGTGGCTGCTTCAAAGGGCTGAGGCCCTTCTTCAGCTTCCGTTGCTCCAATGTGGCAAGACATGGCCTGCCTTGAGCTCAGCCAGGAGTGGGAGCAGCCTTCTCCATTCTTTGTGTCCCGTTGCAGAAGGGGATGACGGGTCTTTCTTCCACATGACACGGAGCTGGGAGGTCTCACGTGCCAGAGGCTGTTGCAGAGGTTCTGTGCTGTTTTAGGACAGCCTGGCCCATTGCAGGCAGTGCCAGTGCTGCAGCTCTGGGGCAGAGATGTAGCTGGGGTGGTTTTGGCACCCATCATTTGGGGTGTTGCTGTGGGCAAGAGCCATGGGGGTATCCCAAAACAGGAAGAGAGGTAGGACTCAGACTTTGGCTGGAAGTGGCAGATAACCAGGGAAAGATGCAGCCTGTGCCCAAGAGGGAGGTGTTGGTTTGAAAGCCTGAGAGACCTGGGGCTGTTCAGCCCGGAGAAAAATGAGGGGTGATCTGATTAATGCTTACCAATATCTAAAGGTAAGGGTAGACATCAGGTGGATGGGACCTGGCCCTTTTCAGCAGTTCCCAGCAACAGGACAAGGGGCAACGGCCACTAAGTGGAACACAACATGAGAAAGAACTTCTTTGCTTTGAGGGTGACAGAGTCCTGGACCTCTCAGGCTGCCCAGAGAGGTGGTGGATCTCCTCTGGGGATATTCAAAACCTGCCTGGACATTTTCTTGTGCAACCTACTGTAGGCAACCTGCTTTAGCAGGAGAGTTGGACTAGATGGCCTTCAGACATCCCTTCCAAGCCCTATGATTCTGTGATTTAGTGTTCTATTACTTCATGCCAGGGTGATAGGTCCATTAAAACTGCCAAGGTTAGAGCAGAACAAATGCCCAAGCATCAGAGAGGCCTGTGGGAGAAACCTGTGTGTCTCATGGCATCTCTGGCAAGAAGGAGGGCCTGAATTCATCTGCGTGTGAATGACGATCATTGGGAGTATTTTGCCTCCCCTGTTCATGTAATGCAAGATGAGAGTGCTGTAAGCCAGAGTGGAACGTAATATTTGCTTTAGCAACCCATCCATCCTTCAGCAGGGATGAGGAGATTAATTCTCCGACTTAATAGGAGCTTTTCATCAGCTCCTCTTAGAGCCCTCCTAATGCTGGGAGCAGATTTGGTCAGAATATTTATTGGGTTTAATTTATGTGATGGCTTGGGGTTTTTTTTTGGTTGTTTTTTTTTTTTTTTCCCTTTAGATTCATGAAAGCATCTCTATTCATCAGGGGCACTTAAAGCATCTGCAGAGTAAAAGCAGTGTCTGTGTGGGGAGTGGTCCCCATGTCCTCGGCGTTGTGCCGGTGCTCACTCTAGTGCAAGTCCATGGCAGTGGGTGACGATGATGTGCAACTCGATGCGTTTCTTCCCATCAGACTCTGGAAGAGATTCCAGTACAATCATAAGACAGTATTGTCCTGCAAGTCTGTGCGGGGGGAAAGGGTAGGAGAGGGCTCCAGAATCAGTCAGAAATGCTGTCTGACTTCTCAAGTGGGAAGTGGCCAAGGTTTCCCTATGGGGTTGTGTTGAGCTTTTCCACCAGCAGTCGGGCACCCAGCTGCAAGTGGCTGGAGTGTCAGAGGACTGTGAGGATGGATTTAGCTGTCAGACTCAGCTTTCACAGTCTGTGCAGCAGGTTAACTGCAGACCGTTGCCACCAGGATCCCAGCTTGCTAGCAGAGTGCTGCAGCATCTATGGGAGGGCTGTTGCTTACCAGTGCCATGTTGGTACAGTTAGACCCAAGTATACTTTCTCTGTGTCTCTTTGCTTGGTCATAGCTCTTAATTTTTATTTACTTAATTAGGTTGTGGATCCTGGGAGCATCCAGCTTGCTGCCCATGAACTCTTAGGCTGTTGTCACCGCTGCTGCCCCACATGAGCAATGCTGGGTGGTGAGGTGAGCCCAGCTCCTCTGCCACAGCCCAGCACAGGCTCTCCTTCATCTCAAGCCAAGTGGCAGCTCCTGGGTGGAAGAAACACAGGAGCAAGGGTTAATCTGAAGGCTGCAGACACCACAGTGCTGGGCAGCACATAGCAGGCCCCCTGCAAAAGGTTTCATTTCCTCTTTTCGTGCAGCATTTGGCGAATGGTTAAATATCCTGCCAGAACAAGGTGAGCTAAGGACCTTTGCCCAATAAAACCCTGTCTTTGTTGGTCTGCTGTAGCTGCACTGGGGCTAGGGAAGGAAGCAGTAAAGTTCCCACAGAGCATGGGTCGACAGAGCTTCATTGCTCGCTGAGTGGGCTCCAGGCTTGCAGTGAGAGCACTGAGTTAGGCTGAACTGTGTAGAGTTCAGCTAGGTTTGGGATATGGGGAGTTTGCTGGCAGAGCTCCTTCCTCTGCATGGAGAGGTGGGAATGGCCCTGTGGGATGGGAACGTGTAGCCTGTCCTGGTATGCCATTAGGCAGCATGGGGGGAAGCTTCTGGGGGTGATGGGGCTCCCTCACTTCCTATCCCAAGTGCCACGTGGTGGCCAAGAGACCATTAATTCAGCCCCATGTCCTCGGACCTGCCCATGCTGTTGACTTCAGGTGTGGCTTAGAGGTTCTTCCCAGCCTGGCCAGACCTGCTTCCCCACTGGCTCTGCTGGCCCTTGTGGAAATCAGCTGGCAGTACCCTGAGCCTGGTGACTACACTCAACAGCCCTGTGAGGTTTGGGGACAGGGGTGTCACTGCCCTAAAACTGCTGGCATCCTCCCAGGCAAGGGCAGGAAGTGCCTTGTGCTTTGCTGAACTGGCAGCTTGAGCCGAGCACCATAACCAGGCATGTTCGTGGTGTTTTATGGGGCACAGTCTGTTGTCAGTGAAACCGATGGCAAATTCCATACTTTCTGCAGCTGACGCTAAATGGATCTTTTGAAGGTTGTAATTTCTCGTTTAACCGATGCCAGTTGCAAATACTTTGTGCTGAGGAGTAACCCCTTTGTGCCAAATAAAATACAGTGGAAGTCTGTGGCATGTTTTTCAGCATATTGTTAGTTACAGGCCTCCTGACAGAGCACATTCTATGCTGAAGATAAATGCTCAGCAGCCTTTTGCCAGTTTACATCCAAAAGGGCTTTTCTTGGACGTCCTCTTCTCAGTGGAAAATGCTCTTCTGTTTTTCCAGCAAACATTTAATGAGCAGCGTTTACAAGAAAAGGAGGACCTATTGCAGGATCAGAACATTGCACGTTAGTTCTCTCTGATCTGGATCCGTAGCTCTTTGGATGCTCTGATCTTTGTTATGCTCCGTGCAATCAGTCCCATCTCCACGTTTTCAGCATGGGACCTGGTCTGGCAGGAGGTGGCCTGAGCTGTGGTCTCCATCCCAGTACCCCTTTCCAGGAGCTGTATGAAGAGCTGCATGAGGAGGAAGCTGTGTACTGATGTGTTTATTCATGCAACTGGGTGGAGATTGCCCAAGTGAAGTTGAATGCTCTTGAGGTTTCTGGGAGCAGCTGAGCTTTCTTGCCTCGGGGTGGGGAGGTTTCAGAAGCCCTTTTGAGGGTTGCAGTTGGTGGAGCAGAGCGGGAAGCCCATCCCACAGCTGCTTGTCTACATCGACACCAAAAGACGAGCTGCTGTGTACTTGGGCACAATATGCCTAAAGCGGTTTTGCTTATGATTGTGATCACAATTATGATATGACCTAGTTCTGGTTTATCTTAAAGTGATTACCTTGTTGTCCACACTCCTGTGAGTGTTGTGAATGTGTCCTTGGAGAGCAGGGTGTCTAAATGGAGTGGGGAGGCAAAGCAAGGAAGGAAACGGAGGCACAGTCCCTACATGTGTTTCTCTAGCTCAATGCAAGGGTGTCTGGTGATGAAGAAACCTGTTTAATGCACTCTAATGACCCTCAAAACTCAAATCTGGCAGCAGGTCTTTTACTGATTTCAGGAGGACTCTGGTGTGGACCCAAAGCCCTCATCCTGCAGTTCTTTGGGAGTGACTGGTGAGAGGCAGAGGGGGATGGTCTTCAGCCTGCCCGTAAGTGCTGTGTGGTGGGGCCCTGAAGGTAGCAGATCTCTCCCTAAAGAACCTGAAATACCATTGTTTTCCCAGTGAAAAGTGTTGCCTGACTCCCAGTGGTTTTGTTCAATTTTTTTTTATTATTTGGAGAACTTTTTTTTTTTTCAGATTTCCATTGCGATTTATATATGAATTGTGATGTTTTTTTGGCTTAAGAATGCTTTTTCACTAGACTTCTTTCATTTTTACGTTAATCATTAGTGAAAATAAACATAACGAAATAACCAGCAAATGGTTTTGCCAGTGGGTTGATAAAAAAAAAAGTTTTTTTTTTTTTTCCTAGGGAAAAGAATTCTGTTTTAGAATTTCTCATTAGAAGTCATTGGTGTTTCTGGACATGACTGACACGAGGGAGTATGAAAAAACACCAGTGCTAACAGGCCAGGGGACAGGAATTTGTGCCTTTGACAGACTGTGTACAAGAAGGATGCAGCCCTGCAAACTTGGCTTCTCAGCTTTGCCAATGTGTCTAGACAGCCCATCTCCACGGGGGAGAGGGAAGCTTATTTCCTGGACCTGCTCCAGCTCTGGCTGCTCTGATCAGACACGGCCACGTCCTTCTCTCCTTTATCAATGGAGACCACATCCCACTGTGTGGGAGTTGCCCTGAGCTTGCTCAGCCACAGTTGCCAGTGGTTGATCTGGTGCATGGTGATCTGTGCTCCCGCAGCAGTGGGATGCAGAGATTGGAGCAGGAGATGGGCATGTGGATGTGTTTGCTGTGGGCTATTGAGTCTTATTTTGGGTGAGTTATTCCTCTGCTAGGCATGGATGTGGTTAGCTGTAGTGTAAGTAAAAGCAATGGATGCAGTTAATTATCTAGAACCTTTAAATTGTGTTAAATTAGGCTAGAAAAGCAGCATTCATCTGCTAGCCCCGCAGCAGGCTGAGAGCAGCAATTTAAGACAGAGAGATCCTGTGTTTCCATACAGGTTCCCTAAATTGTCTGATCCTCAAGGTGAGCACATCTGACTTCACAGCCTGATTAAGGGCAGCCATAAGCAAAAATCTGCTAATATATTCATCACCTGGAGGCAAAGGTTATTAATCCGTGTTAGAGAGCGTGGTTTCCAGCACATCACTCATTTGCCCCAATTCGCAGGAGCTCTGACAACAATCATTCTGCCTCCTCTGCTGGGAGTTGGGCTTTTCAAACTGCAGTGAACTCTGTGGAAAGACAGAGTTTTCCATTTTTCAGCCTTTTGATTTAAAATCTCTAGATGATTGTTTGACTCTGGCAGGGAACCATTCAAAACATATTCCGAAATATTCATCATTCCAGCAGGCTAGGAAACATAAGATGTAGCAATTTATTAGCTAATGTGAAATGCATTCGCTGCCCAGAAGGGGCTGGGGATGGCAGTGGGGCACGGTTTCTCTTGGCATGACACAGAGTGGGGGGCATGGGGCTCATGGGAGCCCTTGGAGCATCCCCTCTGTGGCCTTGTTTTGCAGAATGCCGCTGTGTTGGGAATGTTGCGCTCCGAAACGGCCCAATGTGCTCCGATGGCTTTGCCTCTTTGAGCAGCATGGGATATAAAGGCCCTTTATCCCCACCCGAGGAATGCGTTCCCTGTCGGGATGCTCGGAAGAGGCAGGTGGGCTGGATGCTGACAGCTGGGCTCAAGTTCTGTTATTTCTGGACCTCGCATGTCATCATTTTTCCAGTCGCGATCGAGAGGGACCCATAAAATGCATTAGCGGTCAAAATCTGGATTTCAGAGCAGAGCTCTGCAGCAGCTCCGCTCTGATTTGCATGTTACTTGGTGGCCTGATTTGGTCAAAACCCATTTGTTCTTGGATGCTAATGAAAGGGGAGCGCAGCCTTTGGGGAGCCAGTTTCCACGTTCTCGCCATGCTCTGTGCCTTCCCTTCTTGCTGGTCCTTTGGGCTCCAGCCATGGCCCTGGCCACCATGCGAGGTGAGCTGGAGCCCACTCTGCCATGCAGCTTGAAGGTCTGCGTGCCTGGATGACAAACAGATGAAATATCCATTGAGAACAGCTTTTCTATGCACTACTGTGGCCAGCTGGCATGCATCCCACCCCAGGTCATTGTCTGCTCACATGGGTCCCGGGTACAAAAGCCCACGTCCAAGTGAATTTCCAGACCCAGCTGGGATAGGGCTGTGTGATAATGGCACTGCTCAGCATGGCCATTTCTGTCTACTTTGGTATCAGAGTACTTTCAGGGCTCGGAGAGACCTTGAAAAAAAACCCTTGGATGTGCCAGCTAGAAATGCTGGTGCGACCACCAGACTGCATTCCTAGCTCCAGTACATCCCATTATCTGAGAAAGGAGACTCTAGGTAAACTCAGTAGGTGGAAATAACACCATGTGTCTACAGCTTGTGACCCTATGGAGCCTGCTGCCGTGGGTTACGTGCCAAAAGCAATTGAATGACCCGGCCCTGCCAGCCTCTGGTAACAGCTTATTGCCACTGCCTTGGAGGCAGTTGGTGATGGTTGGGAAGATGTGGACATTGGTGCTGCTCTGCTCCTGCCTGGATGTCCTGGATATGTACGTGGTCAGTCTGTGAGAACAAGTTGGACTCTTAAGAGGAGCGCTCACTGTAGTTGTGTGCATGTGGATGTACCCCACGTGCACGCTGGGGTTAAAAGAGGCAGAGATACATGGCTATGCATTGCTTGGCTTCTGAGCTTCTTCAGAAAGGCCAAGAAAGGGTGCTGGGGAGATGGAAAGACGGATGTTATCTGGAATGAACTAGGGCAGGGAGGGGCTTTGGAAATGAGAAAATACCGACGGAGCAGGGCGGAGGTTGGGAAGTTTGATCTTGGCTGCAAGAGTGCCGTTTCTAAGTTGAAACATCAGGACACATGGCATGGGAAGGGGAGCTGATGGGAAGAGGATGTGGGCGTTGGAAGCCATACCCTGACCTTGCAAAGGCATGACTTCATGTCCAGCCCTGCCCAACGCACCCATTCTGGGTCTGACCCCAAAATGAGACATGGACTGCAAAGTCCAAGGTGCCCAAGCTCACCGAGGAGGCACAAGACCCTTCAGGGTGCCATGGGTTCTGTGCCTTTGGTATGGCAGTGGGGTTTGGCTGGAGGAGCCATATAATTGCATTTCTGCTCCTCTGTCTCAGGTCCAATGCGCCTGCGGCATGGGGCTGCCCTAACGAGGGGGCTCGGGGGTCTGCAGCCCTGCTGGATCCCATCCCCACCCTGCCTGGTAAATCCACCCGGCTGGATCCCAGCCATGGTCTGGTGGTTTGGTCTCTTTGTCAGTTACAAAGTGCAGTCTCACAGAACATGATTTGCCGCTGGCAGGCTTTTAAACTATGTGTTTGCTTTTGATTATCCCTTTTTTTTTTTTTTTTAAATTAATTTTCCAAGGATCAATGTGGTAATGCATATAAAAATTACAATATGTAAAACAAAGTATAAAAGCATACGAGGAATTCCAAACACATAACATACTGTGCCTTGGAGCTTATGAGATCCATACAGTGCTTATTGTATTATGGGAACGCTCTGACCCCAAGACCCGGCGGAAAGGCTTGTTAGAGGAGCTGGGCTAAGCCATGAGCTGTAGGATGCCCAGGAGGAAAACCCTAACGAATATCAAAGCAGAGCTGTTAGAGCAGAAATCAGGCTTGTCTCTGAGATCTAGGGGGACTCTCAGTGGCTTTGTACCAAATTCTGGAGAAGGATGTGTACTTCCTCCCCCGCAAATATTGGTCTCCCAGTAGTAAGTGCTTAACATCATGTCTTTCTAGGAAGAATCTCTGGATTCCCATTGGATTGCAATTACAATTTCTTTGTTCAGCTTCATTGCCTCTACTAAAGTCTTGCAAGGAGGAGCGTTGACGTGGTAGAAGGCACACCTTGTGGGCACACAACTGTAGAAGTCAAAGTCTTATGGGTTCTGTGGATTCCCTCTGGATGAGTGGCAGAGCACCAGAACTGAAACCATCCCAAAGAGGAACGCTGTGAGACAGGGCCCGTAGTGCCCTGTCCTGGTGAAGGGCTGTGCAGGACCTCAGCATGTTGCCAGCCTGGGAGCAGAGCTGGGAGGCTGGAGGCACGCAGTCCATGCAAGAGCTATTCACAGCTCCGTAATGATATGTAATTGTTTGTATGCGGTCAGCTAGAAATTACCCTGATAAGTTCCACATTGCAGACACTTCGGAGAGGAACCGCTGTGGTCCCCTGGGTAACACTGAAAACGCACACACTTTTCTATTTAATATCAAAACTCGTTTTTTAAATGAAAAATTCAGTATGGTCTTTCTGAAGTCCCACACTCTGTTCACAAAATTGCCCTTTTTTTTTTCTCCTCATGGCAGAGGTGAGCTCATCTAGTACATGAGATATTCAAACCTGAAGACATTTTTAAAAATGCAGCAGCTGTTCCTTTCTACTTTCTGCTTTTTTCTTTTTTCATTTCTGTGTTCCTGGTGAGCTTCAGGAACTGGGATTTTCTGTGTAATTGAAATAATTGGAGGCCTTGCTCATGGGTGATGAATCTCACAGCCGTGTCACTGTCCCGTGGATGCCAATTAGGATGCTGGGGCTGTGGAAAAAGAATTAGCTTTGATTACACCTTTCTTGCTTCTTTCTTTTTCCTGTGTTGACTGAGCTGCCCTGTACCCTAGGAATGACAGTATTTTGGAGGGAGGCGAGGAACTGAAAGAAAGCAAAGCAGAGAACAAATAAAGCTATAAGCGTGCCGGCGAAGGTCTTAAAATTCAACTTCGAGCCCAAGCAAAAGATTTTTCCTCTCCCTTCTGTTCTATATTTTCCTTTCTTCCCCACTACTCCAAATAAAACCTTCATTTTTTTGTCTTGCAGGATTTTTTTTCTAACTTAAAAGAGTTATCAGTTGCTAGGTCTTTAGTTTCTAGATTTGTTTTCTCCCGTGAAATAGATTTGTTTTGGTTTCCTTTAATCTACGTTCAGACTCTGGCGGTAACTTCTTATTTTTCAGGCTGTGATTACAGCGTGATTCCTTATTTTATTTTATTTTTTTCCTGGAATTCTTCCTCAGTTTACAGTTTATATAACCGATGTGACAAATCTGCCCTGCCTTACTGTAAGTGATTTGCGGGTGAACGTCTCAGTCTCCGGTTTAATGGAACCCAATTGTTGACTTTCAGTTCAGATCTGATGCACGCGCTCTAACCTCTGCTTCAAGACTTAACAGGACGGGTCAAAACTTTTCAAAACTGCCCACACAATGTAACCCCCATCTGGAAATTTGTTTTTATTCTGACCTGGAATGAAAGCAAGTATGTACAGGCATTCCTGCAAACTGGAAATCCAAAATATGTTTGCGGTTGCACGTACTGTTGGAAAAAATACTGGTCTTGTAACTTCCATGGAGGCATCGAGTTCGAAGCTCTGTTTTGGTTTATAGTTTTGTTATATTTTCAACATGATGTCCCAGCAGACCCATCTGATGGTACTCCAGTGACTGTCCCTGACGTGAAGACAGCAGCTCTGCCCCTATGTGAGGGGAGACGTGCTGAGCAAGGAGGAAAGGATAGGACTCTGTGTTATTTGGGAGCAGTTGGAAGTGCTCTGGAGCATCCTAGAAGTGCATTTGGATTTGCAAGCAGTGCATGAATGTAGAGCTCGTACAGGAAGAACACGTATGTGGAAACAGGAAACAAATTCCCCCCCAGTGCAGCATGAAACATCAGGATTTGGAAATGAACTTCTCAGAATATCCAGCACTGGTTCCTAAGCGGAGGAACGTGCGTCTCCACGTCTCCGGGGGCCGCTTTTGCGAGAAGCGTGGCTTTGGAGAATGCTGTTGGTAATATTTCCAATGAAAAGAATGTTGATGAAACATTCTGACCCAACTCAAAAACCTTAGAGCTCGTTTCCTCTCTGATTCTGCTGATTCCAGACACTGGTGCTGTCAGCATTATTTAGGGGTACCATTTTTCAGGGTTCCTTCTTGATAAAGAAAAAGAGGACCAGTGGAAAAAGTACTCTGCCAACATACCAAAAGCTGCCCTGAGTGCTGTGAGCAAGGTGACATGTAAGTGGTTTTTAGTTGTCCTACGGCGTGTCAATGGGGCAAGGAGTTCCAGCGGGGCCGATCATCAGCCCAGCTCTGGGCTCACACGGCTGTTCTGTAATTTTTTTCCTCCTGCCCACGTTGCTTGGACCCAGCTGTGCTGCACCGTTCCAGATGTGCAGCAAAGGGAGACCTCAGAGGCTGAGTTCCGCCGCTTGGTGCCGGGACAGTGACTCACATCCCTGCCCGGTGCCAGCCGGGGCTGGAGGTGACCTGGCCCTGAGTCACTGCGGCGATGCCGGCATCCTTCTGCTCCCCAGCCCAGCGGTTAGGAGGTGAGGTGTGAATCACCGCTGTCTCGCTTTGCTCCGGGAGGAAACCAGGCAAATGGTGTTAACGTGCTTGGCAGGAGGGCTTCTTGTTCCCCAGCCCTGTACAGCCTTTGGCTTGCTTATATCTCATCCCTCAGGGCGTTGTGCTCACGTTTCTTCCTGTGGAAGCTCACACAGGATCGGAGAATCATAGAAACTTAGAGTGCCTTTGGTTCAAAGGGACATCAAAGCCTCCCCAGCCCCCCCCCCCACCATGAGCTGGCTGCCCCCAGCTCAGGCTGCCCAGGGCCCATCCATGGCCTGGGGCACCCACAGCTCTGGGCAGCAGTTCCAGCTCCTTGTCACTCTGAATGAAGCATTTCTCTGATATCTAGTCTAAATCTCCTCTCTTTTAGTTTAAACCCATTCTCCCTTGCCTGCCACTGTCAGACCATGTAAAAACTCAATCCCCCTCCTGCTTGTAAGCTCCCTTCAAGTTCTGGAAGGCTGCAATGATGTCTCTTTGGGGCTTTCTCAGGATTTCTACATGTATTTGCTTTCCTTGCACATCTCATTGCGAGTCCCCTCCTGGCCCATCTCCAAACACATCATCTCAGATCCAAGAGAGCTGTGGGCGTATTTCTGCACCCAGGAATCCCCAGGCTGGAGCAGAGCCTGCTGGGGATTGCCAGGCTGCAGGAGAGGAGATTGGAGGGTCAGTAAACCTGCAGGAATTTGAAAAAGCTCCTTTAATTTAAGAGGAATGTCCTTTTGTTCCCAAATGGATGGGCCCTGTTCCAAAGGCGTTCAGGTGCGGTAACTGTAACCAGATGGGCTGTGAAAAGCAGCACAAACAGGTGGTGAGGACAATAGCTGTAGACTTTAATTTCCTTGTCAGCATCTCTCTGTGCCTTACGTACCCTCTGGGGAATGGGAAGATGAGGGGAGCTGTCACATTTCTGTGTGGTGAAGGGGATTACGTCTGAGGGGTTGTTCTGCAACTGCAGAGCATGATTCAAGCCCTTGGACACTGAGTGGTGATACTGTCATCTGGGCCCAGGTGCATATTAATTAACATCAAGTGTAATTCGCTATGTGTTTTGTAGGTGCAGTAATTGATGTATTTTAACATGTATTCGTATGTATAATGGCTGCAGTCCTCCCAGGTGTAGCTACTGTTCCACTGCTGGGACCCCTCCAGCATTGCCCACCTGCTGTGCTTGTCAGTTTGGAAAGCCACACTGGTTTTGGTGGACCCATCACATGCTAAGTTTTGAAATGTGGGGACTGGGGCACTTAAAGATGGACAAGTGCAAGGCGAAGGCTTACAAGCATACAACTGAAAGTGGCTTTTGTGCTTGTCTCTTGTTTAGCCCTGTTACCTCTTTGTTAACATCTCTCCCATCTCTTATCTGGGTGCAGAAGAACTGCAGTTCTTGTTTAAGCCAAGTGAAGCGACTTACGGAGAGTGGCACTGCCTTGGCTATAGTCAGTCCCAGAATAGCAGCTGGCTCCTTACGTTTTCCTTACATAGAAATGGGCACGCCTTGTCCCAGTACGAGCAGGCATGGGACTCGTACTTACCCCTGAGGGATCTATTTCATTTCTCTAAGGGAAGAAAACTGAAGCCTAGAGAGAAGCAGTTTGTGACTCTTTGTACTCAGAAAAGTTTCTGGCGTGTTGTCAGAATGGGGTAGGGGGGTGAACTGTGTCTGTGGGCATGTGTAGATCCCTCATTTACCAGAAACGTCTTCCGCAGACAGTGCTCTCAGGGAAGCTGGGAGGAAGACCAACATGCAAAGTCTGTGTGAGATGGGTACAAATCAGATGAGGGCAAGGGAGGGGAGGAGGAGAATCTTTCTTCGTAGTGGAGCTTTTGTCCGCCCTGGTACTTATTCACATCACAACATTGCTATGGGCTCTGAAGCTTCTAGCATCTTGTATCTCCAATTGTCTCTCCTAGATGATCAGCTGAATTCAGAAGAGAAGAAGAAAAGAAAGCAGAGAAGGAACAGGACTACCTTCAACAGCAGCCAGCTCCAGGCACTAGAGAGGGTCTTTGAGAGGACACACTACCCTGATGCCTTTGTACGGGAAGACCTTGCACGCAGAGTCAACCTCACTGAAGCCAGAGTTCAGGTAATTCTCACAGCTTTGTGTGTAGGCATACCTCACCTAGGTGGTATCATCTGCCCATTCAGTACAGCAGTAGGTATCACTGAAGTCCACATGGGACAGTAGGGTCACCAAACTCTTGGGTCATCCCATGTGGCAGTCCCAGTTTAGAAGAAGACTGCCATGCCTGATCTGCCTCCGTACTTATCACCTGCTCATTCAGATGTATTTATAGAGCCCTTTTGAAGGCTAGGATGCTTAACGTCCTGTGCTCAGGTTGCTTATGTGAATTTGAGCTGCTCAGCATTTAGCTTGCAGGCCTGCACCTCCTGAAGGTGAAAACAAACCAGGGAACATGATGAACTGTACAGCACAGAACAGACCTGGTCCCACAGGGACCTCACTGAGTCAGTTTATTGCACAAGAGCTCTGTCAGAGCAGACTTAAGGATTGTCTTGTCAATTAGGGTTTCCCGTGACAGAGAATTTGCTTTTACAGAGTCCCATCTTGCCCAGAGAGTCTGGGGTGGTGTGATAAAGGAGTAAGCATCACAGCAGTGCTGGTTGTGATGGATGGTTAATCTGTGTGCTTCCAGGTGTGGTTCCAGAACCGGAGAGCCAAGTTTCGCAGGAATGAGAGGGCCATGCTGGCCAGCAAGAATGCCTCTCTGCTCAAATCCTACTCAGGGGACGTGACCGCCGTGGAGCAGCCCATAGTACCTCGCCCAGCTCCAAGACCCACCGACTATCTCTCCTGGGGTACAGCCTCTCCTTACAGGTGAGTCAGTAACCCCTCAGGGGCTGACCAGTTGCTGCCATAATTCAGAGCAGCCTGAGCGTGGCCCTAAGATGCATTTGTTTTCAATAGCTCTAATGGGCTGGAGCTACAGCAGTTTCACCATCCCACTGTTTTTCCTTACATGTTCCCATCCCACTCCATCTCACTGCCAGGCTTGCACGGTGGGCTTGGTACAGCATCACTGTGGCTCCTCCATTGCTGCTTCCAGGGGAAGTTGCACATTCTCTGTAGTTAGGAAGTACTGAAAGAGGTTCAAGTAGGAGAACATGGAAGCAGAAGGTATCACACTTTCTTCTCTCTAGTTCAAAGCAGGGAGGAAATGTTTCCATGGGGTGCATAGCCAGGAGAGGTTATGGCTGAGCATGCGGGGACTCTTGGTCACCACACAGTGACCAGGAGAAGGATTTCTGTGGCAGTCCAGTGGCAGTAACTAGTTGGGAACTCACCCCACCCTGGGTTGTTTTGTTATATTGTTCCCAACCCTCCCCACAGTTGTCAGCATGGAGTGGTTTCTCTACAGTTACTAGAACATAAGACCATGTGTGAACGAGCCGTGCTGCTGTGCTGTGGTTTGCCTGCAGTCAGGACCTGGTGTTTTTGAGAAGCAGACTGGGGTTCAACGTCCATCTCCTTGGCCAGTGTTGCTTAAGGAGTGGTGGTAAAGAAATGCAGATGTGTCATGAACTGGGACATCCACACACATCACAGTCCTCCCTGCCCTCTTCTATCCTCTCCACTGCCTGGTGGGAACTGAGTGTGGACACAAGATGCACTGGATCTGTTGGTTTGTGGGTAGCCAGCTGACTTGCAGGCAATGAAAAATGAGGTCGGTGGGTTTCTTTAGCATAGTGGCCTCATTGTTGGTCAAGTTCTTGTAGCCCTTGGCTGAAGTTTCTGTTCACCTGGCTTTGTCACAGCCAACTTCCCACTGGCTTGTAGGAGTTACACCAAGCCCAGGTCCTTTCTTTCTTAGTCACCTTAACCCCCTTCATGCACCTCAGGCATGGTTTGCACAGTGAGATCTGCAGGTGTGTAGCCTCCTTGATAGTTTGTTCCTTCAGTGCCGTGGGGTCACCCTTGCCCACCCTGTCGCTCCAGAAGAACAAGTCTTAGGTTCATCTGCTGCAGATACTGCCAAAGATGCTTCTGATGACCACCAGCTTGGTCTTAGAGATGGCCCTTGTCCTCTAGATTTTATCTGAGGACTACTGACTGGCACATCCCCCATTAGAAGTTAAGGCTTTCACTCTGTGAAGTGTTGCATCCTAGGGAGGAGTCTGGGTGGCAAGCTTAGGGGAGAGAAGCACGAGTCCTTCCCCACCCCGCTAAGTCTGTTCTGGTCACAGCACCAGATTCCTGCTGAACACTCGTGGCTCATTTCTACCTCTCACACTTTTAAAAATAGATCGTCCCTCCCAAGATGTTGTTTACACGAGGGGCTTCATAACGGCTTCTAGGAGAAGACCCTGCAAAGGTAACTTCAGGGGCACACTGGGAAGGGCTGTCCGGGTCTGCTCTGGGCAAGGGGAAGCCCAGCACAATGGGGGCGTGCCAACAGGAGAGTGAGGGAGAAGGGAGAGCCTTGGGAAGATTTCTTTCCCCCTGCGGTGAGATCCAGACCTGGCAGTGGCTCTCCATGGTGAGAAGACACTTTCCCAATGTTTTGTTGTCTTTTTCTTGTTTATAGCCAAAGCATTTCAGCAAAGGTATTTGCAGCTTACCACCATTCCCACTAATACACCAAACCAGAACAGGCTGTCTTCTCCCACTGCCCCTGTGATGGAGTGGGAGGCATTGGCAGAGGAACACAGCAGTTGGTTTCCCCAGCATGGGTTTTTCATGACCCTTTAGACACTTTCCTCTCCCTGGCTTCCTAATTCTGCTGGGCATCACTGAAGTCGTATTCATTTTAATGGGCACCTGGGCCAGATTGTCAGAGCCTCATAAAGCCTTTGAACTCAGTAAGGTTATTAAAATATTGGACGCTTGGCGAAAAAACAGCCGTGCAGAGTGTTTGCATGGCCCTGTGCCCCCTCCCCACCTCCTCAGGCTGCCCCAGCAGCCTCTGATTCACAGCTGCTCCGAGATAGGACTGAGAGCTGCGTGGCCAGTGCTGTTTTTACTGTTAGATCTGGGGCAAGTTTTCAATCAGTGTGTTTATTCTCCAAATACGTTCAGCTACAGGTCAACCAAAGCTATTTGCAGATCTGCGTTGCATAGATAGCCAAGTAGATACTATTATTTTTTGAAGCTGAAATGTTTTGGTTAGACATATTTTAGCGTAGGTTCCTAAGAAAACAAGACTAGCAGTCGTGCTGTCAGCCTGCACTTCCCACTCCAACAACCTTTGACTCCGTGGTCCATTGAAAACCATATTTGAAAGGAGAATTGTAGGTCTCAGAAACGCAATGCTCCTCTGTGTTTCATGAAAATAGGCAGCTGAGGAGAGGAAGGAGCCCGGCTTTTGCATCTGGACAGAGCAGTGGGGGGGGCTGCTGGGTGATTTCAACCTTTAGACCTAGGAGAGTCACTGGAGCAACTGCTCAAAGCAGAGCAACGTTAAGAGAAGCCTTTACATGCACTACTCCTGATGGAGTAACTTGCTGAAGGAGAGCGTTTCTGTAAATTTTTGCTTTGGCAGGGTTTTCATGGGCCAGCAGCAATTTCCCCCAGGTCTTTGAGGAGCAGGAGGCTCCTTGGAGTTTCAGGCAGGACTTGGGCAGTGGTTATATATGGTTTTTGGATGCCAAAAAAAATAATAATAATCTTGTGGGAGAGGGAGGAGAGGAGGAAACCTGAGTCTCAATAAGGGAGATAGTGGAATAGTCATGAATACAGCCAAATTTATGAATGTCAGCAAAAGAATGGGGACAGTTTTCACCCGAGGCTGAAAATTCCTGTTTTATCTAAGCTGGAGCATCCTTCAGCTCCACTCATTCCTTCCAGCACAAAACTACAGGGAAGATGTACCTGTGGGAAAGGCTGCTCCGTGCCCACTGGCTCCCCATACACCTTGGGAAACTCCAAGCAGCGTAGGTCTCCTCACATTGCTGATGCTGTACAGGGCAGAGAGCGGTCAGCAGCCCAAAGGTGGACATGGAGAAGGAGTTGATGGAAGTTCCTGCAAGGTCTGGAGCATACCTGACCCCCAGGAGTGTGCAGGGGTTCTGTGGCTCACTCCACAGCTCCTGCACTCAGGGCTGCTGGAGGGGTTGAAATCTCTTGGGTTCTTCTGGAGGAATAAAGGAAGAAAAGGTGTGCTTTATTTCAATGTCTTACCTCCTCGTTAGAAACTCTGGAAGTGTCTTGAGTGTTTTCTCTCCTGAGAGAGGTTTTGCACTTGTTCAAAGGCTGTAAGCAGTTGTATATCCATGGCCCTTAGCAGCTATTTCCACAGGTGTGAGCTGTTGTGTTTCCATGCAGACATGGCATTCCTCCATGAAATTCTTTTCCCTGCTTATAAAATGAGAAAATCAGCTAAGGTGAGACCTTCCAATAGCACTGGTCAGGATCTCCTGACAGCCGGAGGATTCAGGCAGTGCTGAACTGGGTTTAAACTGCTGGCAGCTCTGCCCCATGATGTCTGAGACAGCACCGGTGCACTGGGATGAGCATGCAGAAAACCCCACGGCCCTCCAGGAAGCCTCACTGTTGCAAAGGCTCTTCCAGTCACGGAAGGGAGGGAGATGTGGGAGTCAGCATCCCTGGAGTTCAAGAACCACGGCAGTGAAGGCCGTGGTCAGTGGGCACGGCGGGATGGGATGGTGGTTGGTCTAGATGATCTCAGAGGGTCTTTTCTAAACCTTAACAATTCTATGATTCCATGGCTCAATGGGTAGAGGAGGGTATTTCCCAGAGCCACAGACACTAGCCACCCAGGAAGGTGATTTGGGAGGCTGAGCACCACCAACACCTTTTGGAGTTTCCTCCTGAACATGCTGACCATGTAAAATTGGCATCTCTGGTTCACTCGATGTTTATCTGTGGATCCCCATAAAGACATGCACCACGTCAGATAGTTTGCTGGCTTTTGGGGTGGGTCCTATTTGCAGAAGCCTGGGATGCATGAGTTAAACAAGTTTTCTAGTGGTCTGGAGAGCAGATTTGCAAATTTTTGGTAGGATAAGAAAGGGCTCTGACATCTTTGCTCAGCCTCCGCTGCCAAAAGAACTGTTTTTCATGAACAAAGACATGATCTGAAAGCAGCAAAAATGTTAGTGTTTTCTTTTTCCCCTCAGCCTTTAAGGCATGTTCTATAGGATCAGCTGAAGTTTTGAGGGGAGAAAATGTGGAATTTTGCCTTCCAAGATTCTGCAACCAACAGGCATCACAATTGTTGAAATGGGTTTTTCCTGGAGCGCTTCTTTGAAGTAACATGTGTTACAGAAGTGACGTGTTTTCTCAAGCAGTAAAAACAAAACTTGGTCTCATCAAAAGGACATCGCTTCCAGTGGGAATAGTTTTAAGGACAATGGTTGAGTTGGCAGGCTGGGCACCCTGACCTCATTGCAAAGCTCTCGGGTTAGTGAATAGGAAGTGGAAAATTTCCTCTTGCCTTAAACAACTCTGGTGTTGGCTGACCCTCAGCGAGTGGGCTCCAGCACAGAGACTTCCAATGGTGTACAGTGTGGGGTTGTGACAATCCCGTGCTCGTGTAAGAAACACATCCCACAGGGATGAAAACCCCAGGGTTTAACCTCTGCAGCACAGAGTTCTGCTGCGGTGCGGGGACCCCGCTGTGACCCAATGTTTCTCTCTTTCTCCCCACCCCACAGTGCCATGGCCACCTACTCCACCACGTGTACCAACGCCAGCCCGGCACAGGGCATGAATATGGCCAACAGTATTGCCAACCTGAGACTGAAGGCAAAAGAATATAGTTTACAGAGGAATCAAGTGCCCACAGTCAATTAATGACTGGAGGCAGCTGCTTCGCAGAAGGAGAAAATACGACAGCACCCGTCCTGCTTCGCAACTTCTGTGCTGAAATTAAAAATATATGTATTAAAAAATAGTAAAAAAAAAAAAAAAGAAAGAAAAAAAAAAGCCAACCCCCAACCCAGAACTGAACATTGGGACCAAAGCGGGAGCAAACTGAACCGCTCGAGTGACAAGGTTCCTCCTTCCTTTTGGGATAATGCCACCATTTTTTTTCTTGTTATTGTCAGGTTTATTGCTTCTGCTCAATATACTACGAGCTTCTTCAGTTAAGGACAGTCTCACCCTTGTTGTTTTCCATTTTTGTATGGGACTGCAAAAAGAAACCTCCGCTGATCTCAGCCCGCGGCCGCCTCCCACCCAACACCGTGCCGAGGTGCAAAGCTTGCTCCCCCAGCCCAGCTCACCCTAGAAGAAGAAATTCTTCAGCCACCGCTTTCCGTTGTATCCACCTGACCTTCCGTCCCCTCCCACGTCCCTTGTGCCACAAAGGCAATGCCATTGATGCTGACTGCGAGAAACCCGCGAGCACGACGGGCTGGGAGCATCCTTCCAGGGGTCGCCCGGACCGAGATGTGAGGAAGATCTTTGTGGGCTTTGCACACTTTGTCGGCGTCTCAGAAAGCCAAAGAAGAGAGAAAAGCCAACGTGTGTTTGAGAGTGAGGGGGAGGATGGAGAGGGGGGTCACTCTGTAGTGCCAAGAATAGGACTGTTAGGACACTCCTTTCCATGCCTTACGGCTTGTGCCACAGGGAGAGGCGTTGTCCAGATGCATTTGTTTTATATATACTGTATATATTTATATATATAAGATATACATGCAAGCTTGGTTGGTGTTTTTTATTAAACGAAATAAAATCCATTGAAAATGTTTGGGATGTTTGTGCTGCATCCAGGTTCCTGGAGCCATGCATTGAGGTTCCAGCCACAACCTCTCTCATCCTTGTCAGAACCCTTCCCCACAGCTTCCTGCAGCACTCCTCCTCTTCCCGTGGGAAACCCCACAGCAGTGGGGCTGGAGGGAAGCCACGTTTCTGTCCAGATTTTCCTATTGAGCATTTGCATCTTGATAGAATAAGACAAAGGTCTTGCCTGCCTATCCAACTAGATAGGTTCCTGTGACTGGGAACGCACAAGGACATCCTTGTGGAAAAGGTGGAAAGTCTCCACCAGTCCCTCGTAGGATGGGTAATGTCTCAGCAGGGAGAACACACAGTCTTATTGCTATTATCTGCCCCGTAGCCTTCACCACTCTCCTTTACACTCCCCACTTGCTCCCCTCCCTCTTCTGGAGAGCCAATTAGGACCTAATTTCTTTCTATCCTTGAAAAGCAGAGGAGATGCAACCCAAAAGGGGTGTCTTCCATGCAAGCAAGTTAGGATCTTTCACATTGCTGGTGGTGTCTGCCTCTTGGAAACCTTGGGTGAGGGAGGGGCTTCTTATTTATGGCAAATAGCACTTCTCCAAGAGATATACCCCAAAAGAGGGGGGCTTTGCCATGGAGTTGTCCTACCAAAATCAGCAGAGCTGCTCTGTTGTCCACGCTGGGATGGAGAGAGGAAAACAAAGCATGGCCATGAGGGATATTCCTTAGATCTGAGGTCTCCATCTTGGTGTTTGGTGCAGAGATGTCTGACGGAGGGGTTTGGTAGTCTAAATCAGCACGCTGTGGGAAATGAGAAATAGATCTCTTTAAAGTGAAGGTGAAAATTCAACTGGCAGAATGTGAATGGAAGTCCAGACAAGGTATTTGAGCGACGCTGGAAGCAAAGCCCCACATCCAAACTGGTGTAAGTTATGCTGGTGATGGTGTGTGTGATTGCTTGTAGACTATTTTTTTTTTATCTTTCTGTGTAGGTATTTTTGATATAAGAAGAAGGCTGCTTGTGATCAGGACATAAAATTAGAAAGAGATTATATCTGCAAACAGAACAGGAAGAAGGAAAGCAACACTGAACAAGCCATGCATTTTAAGAAATCCACGATATTCTGTTTTGATCCTTTTTATTTTCTTTTCCCCTTTTGTAATGCAGAGGAGCTAGCGTTCCTAAACCAAACTATTTCTATCACAGTATGTGGTTCCAGCTCTTGGAGCCAGGTTATCCCATTGGAAATCTCAGCCTTCACTTAGAAACTCACCCTTGGTTCCTGTGCCTACACAAACAGAACCATGATTGAAGACTGTGTCCTGTGAGATCAGAAAGAAAAGGGACCGGTGCAACGTGATGCTCCTCAGCTGGCCTGCCTGGCTCACCCTCTCCTTGCCTTGCTGCCCTCTGCTGGGACCCACCAGTGTTACCCATCCCTGGATAGAGAGACGTGTCTCGAAGCCCATGCTAGGATGTTTACACAAAGGGGCTCACATAATGTCAGTAGTGCTATCTGCTAAATGAGTGCAGCTGGATCGATGGGCAGGTTTTGTCTGTTCTCAATCACCGTTGGCCTCGGCCAACACGCAGTGTCATCTGTCAAGCCAAACGTTACGGCGCTGTGCGTTTAACCTGCATTTTACTGAACTGTGTAAATAGATTCGCACATTCAGAGCCTTATCCTGAAGGCGTGGAGTGCTGTGGGGTTTTAGGAGACATTCAGTTGCAGCTCCAAGGACGTTGCCATGGTTACCCCTGTTATTGCCATGTTTGAGTACGGTTCAGGGAAAAAAAATGATCTCGAAGCACACTTGTCTACTCTGTATGAGTGCTGATTTCTCAGCCTCCCCCTTCCCGATGTGGGAGAAGGCACTGATTTTCTGTAAGTGGGATTTGTGAGCATGGCATGGATGGAGGAGGCTGGTGGGACTTGACACGTGGTGCCACGAGAGGGACTCCCAGATGGGAGCATATCCTGTAAATTATCTCTGGCTTTGTGATGTAAAATGTACAGTGTTTGCACTAGAATAGGAATGATCATTTTCAATAAAAGGTGGGGAAAGGCTCCCCAGTCCTTTCTATCAGCTGCCCCTTGAGTGACATGTTCCTGCCCTTAGATCCTACAGCGTGGGCTGTAGGGAAGTTTGATGAGCATGGTGAGGCTGGGGCTTGGGCATCGTTATTGGGGTGCTGGCTTATGGTGAAGAAGCCATAAGAGGAGAAGTACTGGGTCCCACTGCCTGGGTAGGAAGCAAAATGGGATCAGCTCACCAGGGAAGAGGCTTCACTGACAGACAAGGGAGGGGCTCAGAGGCTGATGAGGGCTAATTAGTGTAGTAAGCTGTTAAAACAGGTGCTGGGGTAGAACATTTTTCTTCAAATGGGAAAGCACCAAGCTTGGTTAGGGTTGGTGAGTTGTGCTTCAGAGATTCAGCAGTTCTTGCTGAGGAGGGATTCCAGAGCGTAGTTGGACTGTACTCCTGCTTCCCTGCTCAGCTCCTGACCACTGGATTAAGGTAACTGGGCTGAAATTGTGGGGTGATAGAAGTATGGGAGGCCATTGAGGGAAGGAGGGCTGTGATACCTCAGAGCTGTGGTAGCCAAGCTGCTCCTCCAACACTGAAATGATAATATCAGCCCCTTGCATGCAATTGTCTGGTTGTCAAAAGGAGCAGGGCTGCAAATGGTGTAGCTTCCAAGCCAACCACAAGACTGGAGCTGCTTGGGTTACCCTGTGAAATGTGTGACACTGCTTTGGGGAGGAAACACCAGCAAAGCTGAAGTGGTGTCACTCAGCGGCACTGCTTAGTGTGATGTCTCCTTGGGATCCCAATACATCCGTCCCTCTTAGTCTGGTTGCAGTGGTGATGGGCTGGTCTTCATCTGACAGAAGTTTGCTGGGCTAAAGGTGAGGCCAATGGACTGAGGCATCCTTCAAGTGAGAATCTAGGCTGTTGCTTTACTCTGTGCTGGTGGGAGTGTGGAGAATGGTTGAAGCATCGACATGATGGAGAAAAACTGTGTGGCTGTAGAGCTTCGCTTTCACAGGAGCTCACTTGATAAATGTGCCCAATAGGTTTCTGGCTGCAGCTGTTGGTCTGGGAGGCTTGCTCAGCCCTACATCTGCTGCCACGTGAGTGTGGCTTTGTGGAGGAAGAGGAGAAATCCAGAACTGTACATCCCACCATTTTCACAAGTTAATTCAGGAATTTGGTATAGGGAGAGTGATGGCATCTTGGCTGTTTCTGTGGGGCTGGAACTCCCGTGCTTCCCACCAGTGATGGTTCAGGAGAGCAGCATGCACCCAAAGCCCCTCAGAAGCTGCCAGATTTTATTTTAACAACCTCTATGAGGGGGCTGGAAGGCCAGTGCCTACTGGAGACTGACAAGGACCTTATACTGTGTCCCTGTCCTCTTCCATACTCCTGGGGTCTGTCAGCTATGGGCCCAGTTCTGCTTCACTTCCTCCCTCTGCCTGGCCAGGCAGTGCCAGATTTTGTCTCACCGTTGCTGGTTTCCAGCTCAGAGGTGGTTTTGGCTAAAGGCTGGGTGCAGCTGTCCTTGCCAATGGGGTGTGCTTACATCAGCCACGCTTATGAGTGCATCTCTGGGCACCCCAAAGTGCATCATGTGCAATGGATCTGGATAGAAAGGCTGGTCCCATCTGCTCAAAATGCAATCCAATGAGAAGGAGATGAATTCTCTGTGCATGGGCAGTCACACCATGATGCTGGGGTGGTTCCTTAACACTGCTGGGCTTCGATGGTAGGATGGGCTGGGAGCAGCTTCCTGGGCCACATCAGGCCCTTATCTGCGGGGTGAGTGCAGCTCTCCAGGCTGGCAGCACATCCATCACCACGTCTGATGGCTGTATCTAATGCTGATTGAAAAATTGAGTTCCTTTTCCTGTGGTAGCGTCCAAGTTTTCACATTTTTGACTTCATCCCAAACCGGGCTGAGGAGTGGAAATCTCTAAAAATACTGTAATGAAAATGCAAATATGCACAGGCATGGCTGAGGAGCTGACACAATAGATTTTCCAGTCTTATTGAAATGGAACACACTGAGCCTTTGAAAAATAAACTCCCAGGAAAGCTGCTATGTGTCTGCCACAGCCGCATGTCACTGTGGCTCAAGTGAGACATTTGAGCAGGATGTTTTGTGTCCGGAGTTTGGCAGGATGAAGGCTGTTTTCTTCAGCATCTCTCCAGTGGACAGTGCTAGGTATCTCCTCCGTGAGCTCTGAGGTCAGCCTGGCTGGATGGTCGTTCATGTCTATATAATGGCACATGGGGACATGTTGTGGTAAGGTGGGGGGTTGGCCTCTTCTACCAGGTAACAGTGATAGGATGAGGGAGAATGGCTTTAAGTCATGCTGAGGGAGGATCAGGCTGGGTATTGGGAATTATCTCTTCTCCGAAAGAGTGGTAGTGGATTGGAACAGGCTGCTCAGGGAGGTGTTCAATAAACATGGAGATGTGGCACTGAGGGATGTGGTTAGTGGGCAGTATTGGTGGTAAGAGGGTGGTTGGACCCGATCATCCTAGTGGTCTTTTCCAACCTTTATGATTCTATGATTGCAGGCTCAGAAGGTAACCAGGGTCTTGCTTCATCACCCAGCTTGTTTAGGGCTGTGAAAGTCCCATGCTGCCATCCCAGCTGAGACATGGCAGAGATGATGAAGAATGAACTGGGTTCAGATGACAAGGACTGTATAGGTAGTCAAGCTGGTGCACTTACTGGGCACTTTGTCTATCAGGATGAGGTTTAGGATCTAACACAAATGACCAAGAAGGATTTCAGAGGTGTAAGCAGTAGTAATCTACCCAGGGCAATGACTCACTGAATGTGCTTGGCATGCACTGCGTCCCTCACAACAAACAGGTCCATCTCAGGCTTCACCAAGGAGAGCTCACTCTCCCAGGCTGGCAGCCTCAAATAATAGATAATAATAATCTGTCTTTAATTTCCCCTCTCTCCTCTTGGTGATGAATGGCTTGCAGCGAGGAGAAGCAGCTGTTGACGGGGAGCAGGGTGGCTTCTCTGGGGTTTATTGTTTTAATCATGGCCTAAGCGAAAGTGACAGCCTGAAGATGAAATATCTGCTGAAAGGAAATCATAACTCTGGGTGACTCCACTTTGCTCTGTGACAGGCGAGGGTGTATTTTTGTTGGACACAGTGGATTGTGATCTCAACAGAGCATTTGCTGGAATCCTCTTCCTGCCTTAGTGCTGTTGGGTTTGTGGCATCACCACTGCCACATAGGAGCTCTTAGGCCTACCTGGAGCCTTGTGTTAAAGCTGATCTGCTGGCCTCAATGGGTCTGGAGCCTGGGGAGATCTGAATTAACTGAATGGGGCTTTGTAAGCCCGAAGGAGACAAGGTGAACAAGGAGGTGAGCATGGCGTCTGCTCATCAGGAAAGAGAAGGATCTTCCCATTGAGGATGAGGGATGCCAAAAAAGGAGGAGGGGCTGTTAAGCTGTAGATGAATGAGCTGCAGGAACCAAACATACAAGGGACACAGCCACCCCACTGCACATCTGGCACATGGGACCTCTGCATGCCCCATTGCCTGGCCCCAAAAGGGTTAAATGGAGCACGTGGCTGCAAAGTGTTTGAGCTGGCGCATCTCTGAGCACCATAAACATGGGGGAGAACAGTTTTTAAAATAGCATCTTTCATGTTCCCGAAAAAATGTTCTCATGTGCTCTGCTGGCTGAAAACCACTGTTATGAAACAAAATGCTTCCCATCAGCAGTCGTTAGGGCTTGAGCCTGGGCTGGGGTGCTGCTTGATACAACGAGAGCAGTTAACAAGAGCAGAACAGAAAAGTCAGCAGAGTTGTTCTTTTCCTAATTAAAAAAACACATCCTAAACCGCTAATGGTGCCAGAACTCGCACACTCCCGTTGGATGGGAGCCCAGGCAGTCCCTTCATGCAGAGCTTGACCTCCAGCCCCCCTGCAGGGGCAGGAGTGACAATCACAGATGTCCCCACGCAGCTATGTGTGTCCCCACCTTCATAGCTCCATTGGCTGTGTGCCTCAGGGTGGCTCATTCTGTGGATTTTCTCTTTGAGGACAGTGCTGCTGCATAAGTCGATTTCATCGCGTGTGTTGAGCTGGTTGACGTGAACAGGGAGAAACGTGGGCTGTACAGGAGCAGGAAGGTGCCTGTGCCCAAAAATGTTTGGGAAATGTGTGTTGCATGTGCCGTACACATGCAGCTGATATTTGTTTGCGCTGTACTAAAGCACGTAGCTATATTCTTGAGTTACAGCTATAGGTTCATGATTAACAGAATCTCAGGGGCTGGAAAGGACCTCAGGAGATCGTCAAGCTCAACCCCATGCTAAAGCAGGTTCCCTATGGTAGGTTGAGCAGGAAAACATCCATGTTTTGAATATCTCCAGCCAGGAGTGCAGTGGTGGGTCCAGGCTCTGCTCCTCAGTCCATCCACCACATGTGCTATGTTTTTGAACACCAACAGATAACACAAGACCCCCTGGGGCAGCAAAGCTGATGAAGAAAGAGAAAGGGATGAAGAGGAGGTAGGTGCTGGGGGGAGCTGGGGCAAGCCCTTGTGCCCCTCTGCCCAGCTACTGCTTTGGCTATCCTGTCCCCTGTTCTTTTTTGGGAAAGGAGGGGTTTGTGTAGTGTGGCTGAAAGGCTGCTTGCCTACCACCCTTCTTGTTGTTGTTCAACTTTTCTTCCTTTTCCAAAGAAGGAATTGGAGGGAGTAATCTTTAGGAAAAAAAAACAAAAAACAAAAAAAAAACAACAACCAACTCATTCATTGTTTTTCCTGGCCAAATGCTACCTTGAGCAACTACATTTGAAGTCTGACAACCCCCTCCAGAACTTTTATCCACTGAAACGTCACTGTTTCAGCAAATTCTAAACTTCGTGGTTTATTTGACACTGAGTGACTCTGCTCGTGCTTGTTTTTCCTGGGATGCCTTCAAGGTACGAGTCATTAAACAACCACTACTTGAAGGTGCCGGCATGCTGGTTCTGTCCCGTTATAGATGAGTAATGGGGAAATGAGCACTTGCTGATTAACAGCAATTCCCACATCAGTGATGAACATGATGGGGAAGGAGCCAGGATTTGAAGCTCAGCGTGCCAACTTGGTGACGTGGGGACTGTTGGCTCCTTCTGATGCGAAAGCATGCTCAGAACCATCAATCAAAAGTCAGCCATCAGCTCCAGCTACTTTTTGGCCATACCTGTAGATGTAGTTCAAGATGCTGATGTACCTGCCTGAAGCATGAAGCTATTGTGGATTTCACTTGCATCTCAGGGATATTTTCTCTGAGTGGCAGTTCTTCTGGGCTCTTCCAATAGAGAGCAAGAGAAGGACATGGGCATCACCTCCCTCCTGGGGTTGGGTTGTGATGGGTTCCCATCAAAGAGATGGAGGAAGGGAAGCACATTGCAAATGCTTTCTGTCACTAGTCGGCTCCCTTAGACTTTGTGTTTCATTTTATTACTAGAAAACATTTGCTGGGCAGTATGTCAGCAGGCACCAGGACACGGTGTCCCCAAGGACTTGCCCTCCAGCAGTAAGACCCCATGCTCAGTGTCTTGCAGGTGTCTCCTTTTGAAACCCTACCTCTGGCAGGCCTTGTAAATCTCTCTCAGATCTCTGATAGGACATAAATCTCCCCCAAAAGGCAATGCTTACCAAACATTATCGCGTGATTGAGACATAAATCCTGTGTCAGCTCGGAGAAACATCTGTGGCTATCAAGTTAACCAAGTCAAGACAGCTCCTTAACTATTCCCAAACAGCTTATGAAGACATAGACAAGGAGCAGCCCATCTGCAATGCTTTCGGAGCAGCCGTTCATCACGTTTGTACAAGTCATAAACAGGTTCTATGGCTTCTGTCTCTGCCTTTGAGCTTCAGGATGCAGCGATGTGGCAATGTGCAGGAGTCTCCTCGATTCTCAGGCTTTGCTTTTTCTTACGTTGAAGGATATTCTTTGTTCCCTGAAGTGCAGGTGAGGCCGTGATTGTGCTCCAACCCTTTGAGCCTCCGTCATGCGTGGCAGCATCTTGGGGCTGGTGGTGCCTGGAGTTGAGCCTTCTCACAACTGCCCGGGGAGATCTCTCTGCTGCAGAATGAATCAACCCTGCCAGCAGCTGGAGCAGCCCAATGACGTGAGGTCAGGAGCTGGGCAGGGGAAGATTTAAAGCCCCTTCTCTCCAGAACATGAACTCCTATGATTTGGCTGTTTCAGCAGCTGTTACGGTCCTTGATGGCGTGAAATGTCAGCGATGGACTTTGCCCAACATTTATGTAAACTCTGAACTGTGTGCAGCTGCAGGGCCAAGCTATAAATTTCCCAGAAGGAGCAAGGTTGCAGAGCCTTCCAGGGCAAGCTGAAGTTGGAAGCAGAGGGAGGTTGAATGTGTCTCTTGGCTCCCCATGACCCTGGATGCAACATCCAAGGGGATGCTGTCTTTGGAGAGATTCCACTACCTACCTGGCTGGAAACCTGGGTACTACTGGCCCTGCCCTGTGTTTTTCAAGGGTCAACTGCTCTTCATGTTTCCTCTGTTCTGTAGAGGATCTTGGGCTCTGCAGAGAGATATTCTGTCTTGGTGTCCCCAGAAGTGTGGGCATGGCACTAAGGGACGTGGGCTGCTGATAGGACTCTGTAATGTTGATGATTGGAGTTAGTGATCTTAAAGATCTTTTCCAACCAGGCTGGCTCTGTGATTCTACATCTGAATGGCTCAGCTATATTTTGGGCTGGCACAGAGGATTTGCTCCCCTTTGCCTCTTTCAGCTCATGGCTAAAGCAATATGCCCTATTTGGTTCTGTCACGGTAGCTCCTTCCCAACTCAGATCTCCAGCCTCACCAGCAACCCTTATGCTTGGTTTCATAACCCCTTGGTTCAGCCCTCCCCTACAGACAGAAGACAGATAAAGGTACGTTCTCCAGCTCTCCATCAAATGTTCAGACTGCTGAGTAGAAGCACTTTAAAAACTGCAATGCACACAGTGCCCAAAGCAAAGGATGCTGTTCTTCAGAGATAATGTTTTCATGCATGTACCAACTTCTTTTGAAAGTGGAAGCTCAGCGTTTGTGAAAAGCTGCCTGGTATTGGGCAGAGGACAGCAGTGAAGGTGCTGGAAGTGGTATCTGTGATACTTAGTGGTAAATGTGTGCAAGTGAAAAGGAAAGAATTTTACTGGCAGAACTGCACTAGCTTAGTTTTGCATGTTGTGTTTTTGATATCAGTTGTAATGTGAATTTCAGACTTGTCTGTTCAAATTTAGAGGATGTGAAAACAAGGCCCTGTGCTGTTTAAGTGTCTTCAAGTAGTAAGAATAGCACCATGTGATCCCCAGAATATGTGCTAAAAGGAGAATCACGTTGCACTATGGCTTTCTTGCAGATTTCTGATCCCAGTCACCTGGGCCAGACCCCATCACTATGGCACTATTCACATCCCGTTGCGTGCATATGGGGCTGGACCTGCATCCCTGAAGGGAGGAAAAGCCCAGCCTGGGGAATGTCAGCAAATTAACAGATCAAGCTGTTTTTCCTCCAAAACTCTGCTGGCTTCTTCTCATCCAGCTGTGCTTCACCCCAATGGGCTTGACCCCTTTCCTCGGGGTGAGAGTTCAAGTGACCTACATCTAATTTCTCATCAACTTCTGATGAGTGTTTTCATAACGCTATTCTCC
>VXAB01004855.1:320730-412678 GCA_013399175.1 Odontophorus gujanensis
GCCGTTCATCACGTTTGTACAAGTCATAAACAGGTTCTATGGCTTCTGTCTCTGCCTTTGAGCTTCAGGATGCAGCGATGTGGCAATGTGCAGGAGTCTCCTCGATTCTCAGGCTTTGCTTTTTCTTACGTTGAAGGATATTCTTTGTTCCCTGAAGTGCAGGTGAGGCCGTGATTGTGCTCCAACCCTTTGAGCCTCCGTCATGCGTGGCAGCATCTTGGGGCTGGTGGTGCCTGGAGTTGAGCCTTCTCACAACTGCCCGGGGAGATCTCTCTGCTGCAGAATGAATCAACCCTGCCAGCAGCTGGAGCAGCCCAATGACGTGAGGTCAGGAGCTGGGCAGGGGAAGATTTAAAGCCCCTTCTCTCCAGAACATGAACTCCTATGATTTGGCTGTTTCAGCAGCTGTTACGGTCCTTGATGGCGTGAAATGTCAGCGATGGACTTTGCCCAACATTTATGTAAACTCTGAACTGTGTGCAGCTGCAGGGCCAAGCTATAAATTTCCCAGAAGGAGCAAGGTTGCAGAGCCTTCCAGGGCAAGCTGAAGTTGGAAGCAGAGGGAGGTTGAATGTGTCTCTTGGCTCCCCATGACCCTGGATGCAACATCCAAGGGGATGCTGTCTTTGGAGAGATTCCACTACCTACCTGGCTGGAAACCTGGGTACTACTGGCCCTGCCCTGTGTTTTTCAAGGGTCAACTGCTCTTCATGTTTCCTCTGTTCTGTAGAGGATCTTGGGCTCTGCAGAGAGATATTCTGTCTTGGTGTCCCCAGAAGTGTGGGCATGGCACTAAGGGACGTGGGCTGCTGATAGGACTCTGTAATGTTGATGATTGGAGTTAGTGATCTTAAAGATCTTTTCCAACCAGGCTGGCTCTGTGATTCTACATCTGAATGGCTCAGCTATATTTTGGGCTGGCACAGAGGATTTGCTCCCCTTTGCCTCTTTCAGCTCATGGCTAAAGCAATATGCCCTATTTGGTTCTGTCACGGTAGCTCCTTCCCAACTCAGATCTCCAGCCTCACCAGCAACCCTTATGCTTGGTTTCATAACTTATTATAACTTATTATATAATAATTATATTATTATTATTATAATTATTATTATAACTTGGTATCATAACTTATGCTGGTTTCATATCCTTGGTTCAGCCCTCCCCTACAGACAGAAGACAGATAAAGGTACGTTCTCCAGCTCTCCATCAAATGTTCAGACTGCTGAGTAGAAGCACTTTAAAAACTGCAATGCACACAGTGCCCAAAGCAAAGGATGCTGTTCTTCAGAGATAATGTTTTCATGCATGTACCAACTTCTTTTGAAAGTGGAAGCTCAGCGTTTGTGAAAAGCTGCCTGGTATTGGGCAGAGGACAGCAGTGAAGGTGCTGGAAGTGGTATCTGTGATACTTAGTGGTAAATGTGTGCAAGTGAAAAGGAAAGAATTTTACTGGCAGAACTGCACTAGCTTAGTTTTGCATGTTGTGTTTTTGATATCAGTTGTAATGTGAATTTCAGACTTGTCTGTTCAAATTTAGAGGATGTGAAAACAAGGCCCTGTGCTGTTTAAGTGTCTTCAAGTAGTAAGAATAGCACCATGTGATCCCCAGAATATGTGCTAAAAGGAGAATCACGTTGCACTATGGCTTTCTTGCAGATTTCTGATCCCAGTCACCTGGGCCAGACCCCATCACTATGGCACTATTCACATCCCGTTGCGTGCATATGGGGCTGGACCTGCATCCCTGAAGGGAGGAAAAGCCCAGCCTGGGGAATGTCAGCAAATTAACAGATCAAGCTGTTTTTCCTCCAAAACTCTGCTGGCTTCTTCTCATCCAGCTGTGCTTCACCCCAATGGGCTTGACCCCTTTCCTCGGGGTGAGAGTTCAAGTGACCTACATCTAATTTCTCATCAACTTCTGATGAGTGTTTTCATAACGCTATTCTCCTTCCCAGCTTTGGGGACCTGCCAGAGCTTGTCCAAAGCTGCAACCCTTCTGCTCTTTGACACAGTGGCTGCTCTCTGCAGGATGCTTCCTGCAGGCTCGTGGAGGTGGGGTGCAAGCAGAAATCAGGGTTGGTGGAGATGGTGGTGATGTGTCACGGTCTTACAAGTGGTTGGAAAGCACCAGGATAAGCTTGGGACCATGCCAAGAGGTGGTGCCTAATGGTGATGCAAGTGATTGGTCCCGTTCTGAGGGGCTGCAGTGTGGGAAAGGAGAAAGGTGGGCATGGAAAGGGAGGACTTGATGGACCATTACAATGCTCTGCTCACACATGGACCTGGAAGGCCCAAGGCTGCTGCTAGAGGCATGGCTCTGCATCACTGAAGGCGGGATGTGAGTGTGGGATGGGACTGGGGATGGTAATAGTACTGGAGCTGGGAAAGGGGATGGGAGTGGATATGAGGAAATGGACCTGGGCCCCTGCATGCCTGGAAGCGGGCAGCAGAGTGGAAAACTGCACTGGGAATGGCACTGGGGACTCAGTGAGGAGATACTGACTTACCCACTGGAGAATGAATTGCACTAACAATAAAACCACTTGGATTTTGCAGGGGCTGAGATATCATGCATGGAAAAGAGGTGTTACTCCTGCTTGCCACCCAGGTCCATCTCCATCAGGTGAGTGCAGAGTCTGCAGGGATCATCTGAACCTTGGTGAAATGGGGTAGCCATCGTATGTGCCTCAGGTCCAGCAGCCATGGATTTGGGAATGCTCCTAGGCCCAGGCACATGGAGTGGAGCTACCAGTCAATGCCTCCACTTGCTGGATGTCCCTGCAGCCTGCTGATGCTCATCCCACTTTGAGAGCCTGCGCCAGCCCCAGAAATGGTGCACTCTGACATAGAAGCAGCCAAATGCTGAGTTTGGCCTCCTGGGCTCGCTTTGATGTGCTGTGGTGCTGCCCCAGCTCACAGTATTCCCCAGAGCAGACCCCCCCCTCCTTTCTCAGTAGCCATGAGAAACATCCTCTTTGTGGTGTTTCCAAAAGGAAAAAATGTCCTCTGCTGCTGTAAATAGCGCAAGGAAATGATTTCTCATGGTCCTGCGAGGACCAGCTTTTCTGCTGCTTGTGCCTCACAAGCTCACTGAGCAGATGTTAGTGGAGGGCCCTCCTCTATGGCCAGGCAATTCCCATGCTGCTGTCCTCAGGAAGGCTTCTGGGGGGCCCCTGGAAGCCCAAGCAACCAAAGTGCTGGGAGAATCCTGGAGGCTGAGGGAACATAGGCATACCCGCTTTACATGTTGGCCAAAGGAAGCTTGGAGAAGCTCTCTGACCTCAAGCCACTGGGTAATGTGGTGTTGGACCTGTGGATGTTGGTACTGGATGTGGTGGGGTCCACCATCCCTGGGGGTGTTCAGGAACCATGGAGGTGTGGCACTGAGGGACATGGTCAGTGGACATGGTGTGGGAGTGCATTGGGGTTGGCCTTGGTGATCTCAGCATTCTTCTCCATCCTGAATGATTCTATAAATGAAAAACGGGCAAGGGGAGAAGGAGGGCATTTCCCATAGGAAAAGAAGCCCCCTCCCCTGGACCTATGCTCCTGCTCCCACGCCGCAGTGCATCGGCCATGCAAGGCATATCTGGCACACGGAAACCTCGGCCCCGTAGTCAAATATTATTTCAAAGCTAATGACAAACATCGTCTATTTCTGAAGCGGTCTCATTTAAAATATTTCCCCTTAATGCTCTCAAAATAACAGTAATTGAAAACGGTTCTTTGAAACGCCAATGCATACTTCTTTAATTATCTCTCACGCCGCCTGTTTCCAATGGAAGGGCCCTATCTGTTTGCACTTACCGGCCCTTATGAAAAACAGGCTTGGCCCCGAGTCGGCTGGAACCGAAAGGAGAAACGTTTCCCTTCGGAGGCATCACCGGAGCTCATTAACCCGAATCACGGCAGAAACATCCCCGCTAGCCGTCCCAGCCCCGGCACTGCTGAGCCCCGTGCCGCCAGGGGGAGCCGAGCGCCCGCGGACCGCTCCCCGCCTTGGATGCGGGGCGGTGGATCCCGGTTGATGTGTGCGCAAGCTGTGATGCAGCCAGATGCCCGTTGTCCTGGAGGAGCAGCAAAATCCACAGGGGAGCTCCGAGCAGACACCGTGGTCCGTGCCCCATAACGTCATGAAGGGGTTTACACGGGTAGGAGATTGCGAAGGGTCAGAGCCCAAGGACAAGCTGCAGAATCATGGAAGTGTTTGAGTTGGAAGGGACCCTTAAAGGCCATTTGGTCCAACTCCTCCACACTGAACAGGGCCACCCACAGCTCCATCAGTGCTCAGAGCCCCGCCTGGCCTTGTCTGTCTGCAGGGATGCGACATCCATCAATCGACCAAAGGCAAGGCTCTTTGCTGGGGCAGCTAAAAGAAGCTACAACAGTGAGTGATTGCTCGCTTTGCTGTCTGGTCCATGTGCACTTGGAGAGATTTATTAGTTGGTAGCAGAAGAGCAGATCTAGATTCAGTGCAAATGAGCGGTAATTACGGTTAATGGTTGTACTGAAGCACATAATTTTTTTTTACCAGTATGACAGCAATAAAGATATGACTTAGTGATATTTCTGTGTCATGAAGGGAGATCTCTGGAGCAATTGCCCATTGAGGTGAGCACAGGGAGAGCTTGAGGCACGCAATTGGCACACAGAGGAGTGTGGGTCTTGAAGAAGAAGGGGTTGTGTGACTTACATTGTTGTTCAATGCCATTCTCTGTGCACAGAGAGGATCTGGGTGGTTTCACTTCAAAACCAGTCCAACCTCCAGCACTGCCTGGAATTGGGGCATAGGAAACGTACACAGATTGCCTGTAAGGTAAACAGGATGAAGAATACAAGCATAAAGGTGTTCTAGCAGTAGTTGATCCTGGATATGTGATACAAGGAAGTTATAAAAGGTAAAACCTCCCACAGATCTATGGCAGGTAACCAAGAAAGCAATCTGCAGGGCATACAAAACCAGGCCAGAAGTTTGGGCTGAGGCAGGTCCTTCAGGCTGGCCCCTTCGGAACTGCAGTATGTCAGCATCCCAAAAGGGCAGAGCTGTCTGCAATGTGAGAAAGAGTGTAAAAACCAGGGTGCAAGTTGGGCTGCTTCAGCTCTCACTGAGGCTGGTGTCTTGTGAATGACCATATCATAACAAGTCTATGCACAAGGAGGAGAAGCCAGGAAAAATCACCCACCCAGTGCTGTGTGTCTGGGCTGCTGCACCCAGACACCGTCCCCAGGACCAGTGCTGTCCTTCAGGGAAGAGAGAGGGACATTGTCTTCTTTGGCTGGGTTTCTTGTAACTGGCAATTAGCAGTCCTAAAACCATAATGAGGCAATTTGATTCCTTGCTGCTGGCGAGCAGCTGTGATCTGCAAGGAAAAATGAGAGCTTGTGCAATGTCCTGGGAGAGCCAAGCACGAGGGTGTGAGCAAATGACCCTCTCTGCTTTGGGGGAAGCAGTTGGAGGTGTCCAGCTTGCAGGAGCCCCTCTCCTCCAGCTGCTGGGCACTACCTCATCCTGCTGGCTTGCAGCTCTACTCATCTGTGGGTGATGGCAAGGTATAGGAGTTAGTTGCTGCCAGTCTGCTCCTGAGTGATGGAACCAGATGCCTTCTGTACAGGTATGTCTCTCCTGAGGACAAAAGGGATAGGGCTAATTAGCAGGAATTATGTGGAGGTTAAATACACAAAAACTGCTTCAGGCAGGCTTTGTCACAAAGCCTCCTGTGCTGAGATTTGAGCCTGTGGCTCTTTACACAAGGACTCCCACCAGATCAGGCTGCCCAGAGCTCTGTCCAGTGATGGGGCTCTGGCCTCTGCACCTGCAGGGATGGGACAGCTACAGCTTCTCCTCCCGTATATGGGACAAACCCAATGGGTTGCCTGTGGCCGTGGTGCCTCTGGCCCTAGCAGCTGTGATGAGTGTGGCAGCAGTTCTCTTTTTGTCCACTCTTCCTGCCAAGTTGTGTAAGGATTAAAGCAATGCAGAAGCCAGGTAAACATTGGAACTAATTTTTGCCAGGTGATTGCTCAAGAAAGGGACAATCTCATATATTTTCCCAAGAGCCAGGTGTCTTTGGGCATTAACCCCACAGCAGTGAGCTGGGCGGCCTCCAGGAGCTGCAGTGGAGATGAGAGTTGGGTGTGAGTGACAGTGGAGTGGATGAGGTTTCATCTGTTGCTCTCAACCATTCCTTGGTGCTCTGAGGGTGCTGTCTACATCCAGACAGCAACCCTGCAAGAAATATGTGGGCAGGAGATAAAATTAAGAAGAACAGCGAATCTGGCAATGTGTGGGGTTACTGGTGAAGACAAGGAGGTGGACTGGAGGTCACGGTGTGGGGGTTAGAGGAGAACTTCTGCCATGGAGAGATGTTTTTGAAACAGCTATACCTGGAAAAGATTTTGTGGGCTTTTGGGGGCTGTGGCCCTGACTGGAATGCTTTGGGTTGCACTGGTAGAAAAGGTCCAAGGACCCACAGGACAGGAGTTGTCCCAGGTCAGAGCTGAGAGAGAAGAGTTAAGAGATGCCTTGGATTTCAGATAATGGGTAGAATAACACAAGCTCTTTCAGCCCTTTCCTGGAAGGATTTTGCTAACAAAAAAAAAAATATAGAAGGAGGAGGAGGGATGTGGAGAAGGAAGTGAAAAGTACGTCGTTAACCACTCCTCCAAAAAACAATTAGTGCAAATGGGAGGTGGGCGCTGCCCATTGCTGCCTGCCTCAGTGTGATGCCAGCTGCTGATTTATTGTCCCTGCACGCAGGACTACTGGGATGTTTCCCATTTGGCACTTCAAAGATGGGTGAACAATGGGGCTGTGCTTCAAAGGGTGAGGGCTGAGGGACAAGAGGGGCCCTGCAAGGCAGCTGCAGTGCCTCTGGAAGCTTTGCTCATCTCTTACTGCCAGCAGCACTGGGAACCCATCCACGGGTTCATGGTTTCAATGGGGTTTGTGCTCCCCAGCAGTTCCCAGATGGGCATAAAGCATGTTCCTGGCCTGCCCATCTGCTGATGTTCATCCATCAGCTTTCACACCTCTGCTGCAGCACACTGCCTGCTCAAATCCACTTCCAGCCTAAGCAGCACCTTGTTGGTGAAAGAGCTTTGGGCTGGAAAAGTAGGTTTCTGTAAGTGAGACCACTTTTTCCCTTCTGCTATTACTCTTCTGGGAGTTGAGAGCTCCTCTTTGCTGCTTTTTTTCCTGTAGCACTTGTTAAGAAATGAAACAGGAGCCTGCAGATGTTGGGCAGAGCTACCTTTGGCGCCATTAGAAATATTAAGATTTTTATTATGTTTTTACAGACTTCTGCACACCTGAACTTCTCTCTCTTCCTCTGCCTTCCTATATCTGCAGCCCTTTCCTTCTTTTTGTTTCACCTTTCTAGAGAGGAAAAATGGAGGAAGATATCCAGAATCTTCGTTTTTAGGACTGTGGCACCAGGGAAATGATGAGACAAGAGGTCCCTGACCCTTTTGCTCCTGATGCTTGGCAGCCGTGTCACTAGGTAATGATTGACTCCTGCTGCCCTCTCTCTCTCTGCTGTCCTCATGCCAGGCATGGGGCAGGCACTGCCACCCTCTCCCTGGTCCCAGGTGTTGTTTGCAGAAGCCATCCTCCTCCAGGTTATGTCCTGCAACAGTCTTGGGCAAGAGTCACATCTCTTCTGTGCTGGGAATCCAGCAGGCCAGCTTAGTAGCTTATGTTCATTAAGACCACTTAATCGTGACTCCAAAAACGTCCCCTTGAAACCCAAACCAATTTACCAGACAGTGGAGAAATTAGTTACTTCTTTTGTTTGGTTGGTTGCTTGGTTGGTTGCTCAATCATTTTGTTGGCATTCTCTGTTCTGTTTTATTTGAAGTGTAGGCCAGGAACTGATGGATGTACTTACAGTGAGGCAAAGATGGAGAGCACAGAACTGGATTTGGGCTTGCCTGTGTTTTGTCCTTTGGCATAGTCGTCCTCTGAAGAACATTTGACCCATTTATTAGAACTGAGTATTTGAGGCAATGTGGAAATCATAGAATCATTAAGAATGGAAAGACCACTAAGATCATCTAGTCCAACTAACCCATGCCTGTGACCACTCAGGCCATGTAACTCATTGCAACATCTCACCTTCCACTGAACACCTCCACAGACGATGACTTCACCATTTCTCTGGGCTGTCTGTTCCAATGCACCACCTCTCAATCCGAGAAGTTTTTCCTAATATCCAACCTGAACCTCTCCTGACACAAGGTGAGGCCAACCCCTCTCATCCTGTTGCTGTTACTCAGGGGCCATAGCTTCCTTTCTTCTCTAGACTGAACAATCTCATTCCCTTGGCCGCTCCTCATCAAACTTATGCTCCAGACCCTTCACAGCTCTGTTGCCCTTCTCAGGACACACTCCGGGGTCTTGATGTCTTTCTTGTAGTCAGGGGAAGCAGAATTTAACATAGCACTTGAGGTGTGGCTTCACCAGAACAGGATATGGAGAGAAAATGTGGTCCAGAGAAAACTGATAGGAACCTCTAGAAAATGAGCCTGGACAGTGAGTCGCCTGTAGAAAGTCCCATGCTTGGGGAGCTAGTGTGATTGAAAACCACCAGGGAATGCTTGTGAGGCAAGCGGAGAAGGCAGGGTACAAAACCCAGAGTACCACAATGGTCTGCTTCTCCTGCTGTCACCTTTACTCTGTCTGTATAGTGGTTACAGACTCCTTATATCTCCATCTCTTCTCTGGCTGATGATGAGCCCACCCCCAGACGCTGTCCTTGGCAGCTCCCATAAATGAGAGCCCTCTTGTCCCTCATCTGCTCTCAGTGATTCGGGCATCGCCGTGTTGGTTTGCAGAGGTGCTGGGGGCAGCTGCTTGGTGGCCTTGGCCTCTGTCTTGGAAATAATTCCATCTCAAAGCACTGATTTCCTAACTCAGGAGCTCTGAGCCTACAGCTCCTCATGTTGCAGCTGCGGGACTGCTAAAGTCCATCCAGCAGAAGGCAGCCATCCAAACTGCCGTAGGGCTCTGGCCCTGCCTCCCATACCGCACCAGATAAAAGCTTCACTCTTGGCAGGAAACGCCTCGGAGCCGCAGATCCTCTCCTCCCACAGCTTCCACTCCAAGCTCTGAGGCACTACCAGCTGCACAGGTAAGCGAGGTCAGATGAAAAAACTCCAGGTGTTGCACGGAGCCAGACTGGCCCTAGAAGTGCAATGTGGTGCCATGACAGCCGCTCTCCCACCCGCAGGACACCATGGTGCGACGTGTGGCCGTGGTGGGTGCGGGCATCAGCGGCTTGGCGGCCACCAAGTGCTGCCTGGAAGAGGGGCTGGAGCCCACCTGCTTCGAGCAAAGCGAGGACCTCGGGGGGCTCTGGCGTTACACGGTGAGGGGCTCAGGCTGCGTGATCTTGTGGCAATCTGGGGCTAGGGGAGAGTTTTGGGGAGTAGTGGCTGCAAGAGCAGCTTAAGTGGAGGAAATGACCATGTTAAAACTCATGGTGGAAGGGTGAAGACATCAGTTTAGCTCTGGGTGTTGGGTAACCAGCTCCAAAGTGCCTGGGGAATGCCCTCCTCACAGCCCTTCGGGGCACATTTGCACTCACAGGGGTCACTTGGTTACTACACTTGATGGTTTTGGGGTGTTCCCCTGGGCCCTACCTGGGATCACCCCCAGATTCTATCACTAGAAACCCAAGGAATTGGTTTAATTTTTAACCCAGAATATTTTTGGGGTGGAAAAATGCTGTACAGAGCGATTTCAGGAAGACATTCATCTGGGCTGGCTGATTCTGAGGACAGCTGGAACACTAACACCTTCAGCCCCAGTGAGACTCTTATTTTGACAAGAGTGTAATAAAACACTCAGAGTTTGGTGGTTTTTTTTTCCTTTTTCTTTTTCTTTCTGACTTTTTTTTGTTTTGTTTTGTTGCAAATAAGTTTCTGTTCTTCAGTTTCCTTCAAGCTCCCCTGGGTATATTTTTAAGCAAATTTTAACAGCAGAAAAGTCGAAGTTTTGTGGCAGTTCTGCTTGGGTGAAGCGTTGTTTTATTAATTAGCCCTTTGACTTGTTAAAGATGTGGTAAATGTTGCACATTTGCTGTGTTCTGCCTACCCAGGTGAACCTGCAGCAAGGTGACAACCCAAAATTTGCTGTTCCCTTGCTGCATTCCCAATACCACCTGGGCAAAGCTGGAAACGTGAATCCCAGCTAGAAAAGTCAATAGTGTTAGGACAGCTGCTTTGAAAGTCCTGGTGTCCAGACAGCAGTGCTGGATCATCTTGTGCATGAGGCATCTCAAATTTTGGCAGGGATGTGACCCTTGCTCTGTCACAGTATGTTGACCAGTGGACCAGATGCATGGAGAGCAGATTTAGGGCAGTTTCACAGAGTATTTATCTTAGCTGCGGATGGTGCCTGGATTTTGTTCCCTTGTGAGCAAAAAGCCTGCAGTGTCCCCTGTGTGCTCCAGCTAAGCAGAGAGAAATATCACTTTAAGCTCTGCAAGTCATGTTTATGAGAAGATAGGCTTCAAGTTGAAAACAGCAGCCGTGTGTGTGCCCAAAGTTAAGCCCTGACAACATAATAACTGATTTTTCTACAAGTTCAATGCAGAAGACATAATGCCAAGTAGAGGACTCTGAGGTTATTACAGGGATGTACTGTGTATGGCTCTTTGGGATGAGCCCACAAAGCCCGTGAATGCACAAGGAAGGTAAGCAATGGGCTGGGGATGATCCTCTGCGGCGCTCAGTGCCCTTGTTTCTGGGCTTGGTTGGTGAGGCTGAGTGGTAGGACAGGCTGGAAATCACCTGGCCAGGCAAGGAGGTGTTAGAAAGCATGGGAGGAGGTGGGCTGCAGGAGAAGACATCACTCAGAGCCAGATATTGTGGTTCAGGCCCCCAAAACTAAGGTTTTCTTAATAGTTATAAGGTCATCTCCAGGTTGGCTTAGCATTTTCTTGCCTGTGGCTTATGACTTTCGGGTGTATCCATGACTGGCCCCTCTAACTGGAGCCCTCCCCTCTCCTCTCCCTCCAGGAAAAGCCAGAGGAAGGCAGAGCTAGCATCTACTGCAATGTCTTCACCAATTCCTGCAAGGAGATGATGTGTTACCCCGACTTCCCCTTCCCTGATGACTACCCCAACTACATACACAACAAACGGCTCTACCAGTACATCCGTGACTACGCACAGCACTTTGACCTTCTCCGACACATCCGCTTCAAGGTAGGTGGGATGGGCATCTCTGCTGTGTCTCAGAGAACATCCTGGGGTATACATCCTGGGGAAAAATCTTATCGGTTTTGTTAAATTGGGTCTCACCAGCTTCTGGTTGGGTAGAGTCAAATAACCAACCAACGTGGGGAAACCATTGCTTCTGCGGGTGGAAAATCACACGGAGTGTGAGGACACCAGTGGGTATTCTCTATCCAAAATGATTGCTAAGTCTGTGACCTTGTGTCTGGTGGGGATGAGGACAGTGCCTGCCTGGCTGCGGTGGGGCTCCTGGAGCACTTCCCAAACCTTTAGCTCTTTCCTTTAAGACCCTGGTCACCAAGATAAAGAAGCGCCCTGACTTCAGTGCTACGGGACAATGGGAGGTGGTTACACAGAGAGACGGGAAGGAAGAGGCAGCAGTTTTTGATGCTGTTATGGTTTGCACCGGGCACCATGTCTACCCAAACCTCCCCCTTGCCAGCTTCCCAGGTAAGCCATATAAACATGATTCAGCCATCACACAGACAGGTGTGCACTTTACATTCAAATGTTGGGGTTTTTTTTCTCCCCCCAAAAAACCCCAAAACTTCTCAAACAAAGATTGGTTTTAGGAGTGAGCTCTGTTCAGGAAATCAAAACATTTTTAAGAAAAGACTGTATCCAAACAATGTCAAAGCAGGGACGTTTTTACTGGAGGCGATGCTAATACTTCCTAGAAAAATTATTGCAGGGTGTTTCCATTTAATAAAAGTTTCTTCACTGATGGGTTTCGTAAAGCACTTCTTCTGGCATTTTCCCATGGTTTCTAGTACAAAGACTGTGCTCAAACTTTGCTTCTGCTGACAGGATTAGCAGCAGGGAAACTTCTCCATGATGAGAAGTATTTGGTGCTGGGGGTCCGTTTGGGGGACATGAGGTCTTGGGACACTGTCTGCCTGGAAAACTCCCGTTGTGCCCTTTGTCACCTTCTGTTTCAGAAATCAAAGTTGCTTTCCCATCACTTAGTGGTACAAAGGGACTGAGAGACCCCAAGCGGATGGACCGTGGCTGGTCTGGTGACTCAGGGTGACACTGGGGTTGTACCTTTAAGACACACAAATACCACTCAAATACCACACAAAGTTATCCTGTTCTTGCATGCTGGGGATCCTCTCTGTTTAAATATTGAATGAATTCGGAGACAAAAAGCCATCTGCAGGTTTGCAGCATCCCTCTGCTGTGAGCAACTCCCAAACATGCTCCTGCAGGAATGGGAGCAGCCAAGGCTAACACAGCCACACTTCTGCACTGAAGACTTACATTTTTTTTTTGTCTTCCTGCTCCCAGGGATAGAGAAGTTTAAAGGCTGCTACTTACACAGCCGGGAGTACAAGGAGCCAGAAAAGTTCAGGGGGAAGAAGGTACTGGTGGTCGGCTTGGGCAACTCTGGCTGTGACATTGCTGTGGAGCTCAGCACCGTGGCCTCACAGGTATGGGGACCTACACCTGGGTTGGTTGGAGCTGGTGGCCCCGGTGGGGGTTGGCTTACCTGTGCCTTGCTATCCCCCAGGTTTACCTGAGCACCCGAAGCGGCTCCTGGGTGATGAGTCGTGTCTGGAACTTTGGCTACCCCTGGGACATGCTGCTCATCACTCGCTTCTGGACATGGCTGGATAACTTTCTCCCCAAGTCGGTCAGTGATTGGCTCTTTGTCAGGAGCATGAACCAGCAATACAAGCACGAGGATTTTGGCCTTATGCCGTTGGATGGGTAAGCACAATCTGTCTCCAAAGCCACCAGGAGTGCAGCAGTAGGAGCAACCTTGGCCTTTTTTCTTGCAGAGCATCCCGCAAGGAACCGCTGTTGAACGATGACATCCTGAGCCGCATCACCTGTGGTGTGGTGCTGATAAAGCCAAACGTGAAGGAATTCAGGGAAACATCAGTCTTGTTCCAAGATGGGACTGTGCAGGATGACGTCGACGTGGTTATCTTTGCCACTGGTTACTCTCACTCCTTTCCTTTCATGGAGGATAAATCCATCATCGAAAGCAAGAACAATGAGGTTGCCCTCTACAAATACATGGTTCCTCCTCAGCTCGAGAAGCCAACCTTGGCAGTCATAGGGTTGGTCCAGTCCTTTGGATCTGCCATCCCAACAGCAGATGTCCAGTGCCGTTGGGCAGTCAAAGTGTTTCAGGGTAGGTGAATGAGCTGAAGTCCCTAAATGGGAAGTAGCATTTCCCATCAGCAATATACAGGTTCATACTAAAAATGAGGGCAGAGCCTGAGTGCTGGGAATACCAGTAACAGATTCTCCCTGGGATGGGCTGCCTTGTAGCATGGGAATAGGTCACTTACAACCAACTGCAGATGGCAATGAGGTCCCTGTGTTGGGGCAGCTATCTGGGCATCACCACACATCCTAAAGGAGAGGGGAATCCATTTTATCACAGCCCCGAGACCCACATTTCATCCAAGCTCAAATCTTGACACCCAAGTGAGAAGTGCCCAAGGATCCAGCAGACCCCTGCAGACCCCACCTGCTGCAGGAGGGATCTCCTGGTCTTCATCACCCTTTGCTGACATTCTTCATACTCTTTCCAGGGCTCTGCACGCTCCCTCCGGTCAGTGAGATGCTGGAGGACATAGAGGAGAAGAAGAGGTTTAAAGTCAAATGGTAGGTGCAGTTCATGAGACACTGCCCAGGAAGGAGGAGGAAAAGCTTTGCTGTCATCTCAGCCTGGGTGGGCTGAATGTGGGCATGTGGAGAGCTACAGAGGAGGAAAGCTCCTTGCAAGAAGGCTTTTCTGAAATGCCCCGTTCATGCCCCAGATGAGCAAACCCATGGGGACCAACACAGGAAGGTCCTGTCCAGTTTCCTAGTGTCAGTTCTCAGTTTTCCATCTGCCCAGGAGTTTGAATTGGGCAAATCTGTGCAGAAAATCTGTGATGGTAAGATTTCCTATCTAAAAATGCTGCTTTGCAGCATTTGTAGAGTGTTATCAGTCTGAAAAAAAAAACCAAAACATTTCTTACTTGCACGGTGAGGCCCCAGCAAAAACAGAACATTCCCTCATTCTCCAGTAACATTTTTTTGTTTCATAAAGTACACAAAGGTCTTGTTTACACCCTTCTTTGCACATATCTCATATTACAGTGAAGCAATACTTTGAAAACACGATCGTATCTGAATCTGACCCAAGCAATGTTTTCTGTTGTTTTTAGAAACTGTTGTATTGCAGGAAGTTCCAAAGCACAGCACTGCAGTGGGAGCCAGATCCCTTCACCATCACCAGCAGCAGTGATGTGTGGCCATGCCCCAGCCCAGCACCGCTCCCCAGTTTTGGGGGACAGCAGGGACAGGTGCCACCTTCTCCACGTTGACATGGGGCAAATCAACCTGCTCTTGGGGCTCTGTGGGAGAGCAGATTTCCCATCCCTTGCCTAAATGTCATGGGAAAAGTTGGATGCAGAGCTCAGAGAGCTGTCTGTGTTCCCTGCCAAATCCCTGTGCTATTTTGATCCTGCACTGAATGTGTCTGAATTTAAGGGGGATTTCCTTCCACGCCCATCCTGGCTGCTGCTTCAGGGTCCCCTCAAACAGCAGGAATGCAAGATGTCATGTTGAAAGAAATAAGAAGAGCTAAAGCAACCCCTCTCTTCCTCTGCCCTCTCTCCCAAAGGTTCAGGACGAGCAAGACGTTGCAGACTGATTACATCACCTACATGAATGAGCTGACCTCAGCTATTGGTGCAAAGCCCAACGTGCTCAAGCTCCTGCTGACAGACCCACAATTGGCCCTGAAGGTCTTCTTTGGTCCCTGCACCCCCTACCAGTTCCGCCTGACGGGGCCAGGGAAGTGGAGTGGGGCCAGGAGAGCCATCTTCACCCAGTGGGACCGGACGCTGAAGCCCACGAGGACGCGTGAAGCCCCCCCTGCCAACAGTACCCTCCCCAGCCTGCTGGTGTTGGGGATGCTTTTCCTCCCACTCTTCCTCCTCCTCACCATACTCTACTGGTAGGGCTGCAGGCTTACCAAGTGGCTTCTGTGTGTGGGATGCTTTCTGCTGGTGATTGTCCATGCTGCTGCCTGACTCCTTGCCCAGATAATCCAACAAGAGCTCCTGTATGTAATATACAACAATGTAAATTGGTGTAACCTCAGTGCCTTGTGAATTTTGGGCCTTTCTCAGCTGGGACTATGACAAAGGATAAAGTGTAAGTGTCAGATGGTTATTTTACCTCTATGCATTTGTTCAATGTGTGATGCATTGCTACACATCTTCCATTCCACATTTCTACAGTTTTTTCTCTAGTGGAAAAGTGGAACTACCATTCTTATCTGTTCAATAAATGTTTTGGTGTAAAATGTGTGCTCTGGGATAAACAAGCTTGCCTGGATTGGCCCTTCTGAGCAGGCTGAGGTACCTGGGCTGGGTGACATCCCAATGTGCTGATGGGGCTTTAGCAGAGACGTGCCCTGCTCATTGCACAATGGATTATTTGATGTGTATAGAACCAGTAACCATCTGCAGCGATTCCAGCTGTCAACAGATTGCTCCAGAAAGGATCCCTTAGCCAGAGTTCTGTGCCACTGCTCATTCCTGCCTACCCCAGTGGTATGGGAAAGAGAACTGGAAAAAAAACAAAACACAAAGCATAACTCACGGGTGGAGATAAAACCCATTTACAAAGACAGAAAAAGGAAGAGAAAAAAAAAAAGAATTACAGTTATGATAATTATTTTATACATATATGCATGTATATATATATATATGCACAAAGCAAATGAGGCATGAGCAATTTTCCCAAGGAAAAATCAACCCTGTACCAGCTGAAATGTGGACGCGCTTCTCATTTCAGAAGTTCCTCAAAGGTGAAGCCTGGAATAAAACATCTGAATGCACACTGATGACCAGAAAGATGAACTGGTGGTTTCATCATGAGGACCGTGGCCAGGTCCTGCTCTCTAGGTGATTCCGAGTGCAGGGTATGGAGTAGCTGATCCCTGGTTAGAAGACATGAGTCTTTGTTCCAGTTCTGCCTGACCTGTTATTTACTCTCTGCTCAGGCTTGCTCACAGCAAACAGATTTAAAAGCCTGTGCCTGCCCAGTCAGGTCTGAAGTCCAGTAGTTTCACCCTGGCTCACCCTTGTCTGATTGAAAGGCTTTTGTGATGCAACCAGTTTTGGTGTCTCCTACTGTAGAGTGGGTGGATTCCCCCCTCAACACCTTGGGTGAGGTGAGGTTTTGCCTTGAAAGCCTCCAAAAAAACTGAAGGAAGTAGCTCAGATGCTGGTGTAAGGAGGTGGTAGATGGGGCTGGGAGCTGGGCAGAGGGTTGCAGGAGGGCTGGGAGATGAGGAGCTGCATCCCAGGAGACAGATGCTGTGTCTGGAGCTGACCAGGCTGCAGGAGCCTACAGCAGGAACACCTGGTGCTGGTGGACCCAACCTCAGGTACCTCCTATAACCCTGCTCTAAAACTGCAGAAAACACCCAACAACTGGCTGATATTCCTTCCAGACAAATCGGAAAAAATGAAGAAATAAGTACTTTTTTCTGGTTTTGTTTTTCTTTAATTTTTCTTTTTATTTGCGTGTGTTGTGCAACTCCACTTATTTTGCAATCTGAACAAACCTATGGGAGCCTTCCAGCAAGGGGGAGGACTGAGCTGCTGGAAGGAAGCATGGCCTTTTTTGCTAAAGACTCTCTTTAGCAGAGGCAGACATGCAGTGGTCGGTCTAAGGATTCTACCGTCCTGGGTGGGACTTGAGTCACAACAACCTCAGGAGAAGGCAACACCAGCTCACCTCTGGTGCTCTTCCCAGATCCACTTTGTATACACGAAACCAAAGGTCTGATGCTCTTTTCTTTCCACCAGCCAATGCAGCCCTATGGCACTAGGACCACCAGTGTGTGCCCAGTATCTCCTCAAACCAATCAGCAAGTCAAGCCGTGAGCTCCTCTGTCAATTTAAGGAAGCTGACATTTAAACTGATGGAGAGGTGATGTTGCAAAATGTCTTTGAATCTCTCCAAATGTTGTTAGCTGATAGCTTGGCTCTGCTGTGGAGATTTGCAACAGGTCACCCAGGGAGGTGTTGAGGTCACCATCCCTGGGGTTGCTCAAGAACCGTGGAGATGTGGCACTGAGGGATGTGGCCTGTGGACATGATAGGGGTGGGTTAGGGTTAAACTTAGTGGTGTTAGAGGTCTTTTCCAGCCTTGGTGTTTCTATGATTCTACTTGAGTGCTCAGGGAGCAGCAGGTTGCCTAGTGTTGGGATTTTTGCGCTTCCTCAGAACTTCATTCTAGGAATCAACACAGAAGGTGCTCCTGGGTAGGAGCTGAGGTGGTGAAAGAGCTCATCCCTGCAGGATGGAGAGTGCTGCTGTGTCTCTGTGCCAGGGTTTGGGAATGTCAAGTGCAGCACACCTCTACTTGAGATGCTCTTGGAGTACTTGTAGGAACTGAAAGCATTTCAACACCGAGCTCAGGAGGGTCAGAGTTTACTGAATGGGATCAACTGTGTTGACAGAATTCTTCAGAACACTTGAAGGCAGTGGTAGAGGTAGGAAGGTGCTCTGTGGTTAGGGTCTGCTTTGTGGTCTGGTACAAAGTCATGACAAACACAGGAGAGAGAATGCATCCACAAGATCCACCAGGCCTGATCTTGTGAAGACTTTTAAGTCATTGTCTGATGGAAAGTGTTCACTGTACAGATAGAAACCTCCAAACTCAATATGCTAAGGGCAGCTCCTTCCCTGCTTCCACTGGCACAATGGGAGGCAGAAGGTTTAACAAGGACAGCAACTTCACAGTGACAAAGTCCACAGCCTGCACTCAAGGAAAAGACAGAACTTCTTATTAAATCAGGTTAAAGTTTGCCAGGTGTGTTGGAGTAAAACACTTGTGCTCTGCTCACAAGCCTGTGCCTACCCTGGCACAACCTTTGGGTCTCCTCTGTGACATCTCTTGTGAGAGCTCAAGGTACTGAACATATTTGGCTTTGATAAAAAGAAACATATATGTGGTGCTGGTGTTGCTGCTGCTTGTTTTAGGGTCTTCTTTACTGCTCCCAGCACACAGTAAACAGGAAAACAGCCCCTGTTGCATGGGGTAGTGAGTTTTGTTGTTGGTTTTGTTTTCAGCAGGAAAATTGCCTTTTAACCCTGGGGGCATCTCTCCTGCTTCAATGCACAAGCAATTCAGCGATTTTTTTCAGGGCCAAAATCTGGCTCTAAAAGATAGGGGCACGTTGCCACCAGCAGCTGCTCTCTCTCAGTTTCCTCTGTCCCCGTGCACCCCTCCTGCAACCTCCTCACCCTGGGCAGTGGGGAAATGGGATTTCAGCCTTCTGCTCAGTGCTGGGAGGCACCTCAAAAGCCTCAGTGAGATGACAAGAAGCTGCTATTCCTTTCCATCCAATTCAGCCTGCATAGAGCAGGCTGGTTTCTCCCATCTCTCTCCTTCCAGGACGCAGAGCCCTGATAGTGATGTCCCACTGACTGCGAGCAGCTGAGATGCTGCCTGGGGAATCTGGGGAGCCAGGAGCGCGTGAACAATGTTTTCCTTTGTGGATTCTCAGTTTTCTCTTGCCAAGTGCTAGCAAGCACTTCTGCAGGTGCAAGATCTTGTGTACGTGGGAGGGCTGGGCAGAGACCCCCACAGTCTCTTCCTAAACCTCAGTTGTCCTAAAGCCACAGTTCTTTCCCAACAGCCTCTGCATGACCTCTGCCAACTTTTTTTGTGCCTTTAGGACCTTGCTGTGCTGGTGGTTATTTCATCTTCTCCCAGTTTGCTGGGCACCACCATCTGAATGCACTTGGGATGCCTCTGCATCATTCCAGTCCTTCCCATCACCACAGTCCCCTTTGGCCATCATCCATGGTGGTCGTCACCATCCAAGTAGCCTGGTGCCAGGTCCCAGGCACTACTGCTCCTCTCACAGCACACCCAGGTTGTGCAACCACCGTGGAAGCAGCCAGACCCACACTAGCCCCATGTGTTCCCTATAAATTGAGGAGGGGCTGCTCCACCTGCAGCAGTAAGTGTGGTTTGGAGAGGTAAGGGGATAGCTAGCCAGCCAGCAATATCTGTGGGTGTCCTGTGTTTTGAGCCCTCCTGAGCAGTGAGTTGAGCATTCTCCATGCGTTTTTGGGGTTAGCTGCTATAGGGAGAGCACAGGAGGGTGGCAGTACTTGCCATGGGGTGAACAGGGGCATGGGGTTCTGGGTGTTATCTCTGGTTTCTCTGCTATCGGATAGGGAACAAAATGCCATGCATAGCTGAGATGCTTGTCATGCAAGTTAATTCCTGACATGCAAGGGGAAAAAAAAAGTAGTGAATAAATAAACAGCTTATGCTTGTGCTTTTTTTTCCTTCGACCTGACAAAGTTCAGTTTTCACTTTGGATTTTGAAAGCCGAGAGTTTTGAAGCTTTTATTGAAAGCTGAAATTGTTCATTGGAAATGGGGTGTTACATAGAAATTCATCCAACCCCACGTTTCTACTGAAAGCTACTTGCTGCTGACTCCTTTGTCCCCCATTGTGCCACTGTCTCCTCATAGTGCCACTGTCTCCCAGCAGCTATATCCCAAAAGCAAATCCCAAAAGCATATCCCAGTGGGGAGGAGCTGGTGCCACTTGGCCGTGGTGCCATCAGGTTGGTGATCACGCTGAGCTTAAGCAGGGGCTTGCAGCAGTCCAGCAGCCATCCATCTGTCCAGCTCAAACTCCCCCAGCAGGAAGATCTTTGGAGATGGAAGCAAAGCATTTCTAAAGCTGCAGTGTTACAGCTCCAGCAGTATCAAAGCTAGTGGCATCTTTCCTGGGGACAGCAGACAGGATGCATGGGCTGGGGGCAGTCCCATGCACGTTTGGCCCTGCTTTTCTAAGAAAGGCAGTGGCAGAGCTCCACAGATTAGACACAAATATTTGTTAGGCTGATAAAGAGGGGTAGTTTAAACATGACTGCAACAAAAATTGGCAGTGGTTTGTGCCTGAGCTGCAGACTCATAAAGAGAGTTTCCAGGGCAACTGCTGGGCTTTATGAGCAGCCTGGCTGGCATGCAGAAAAGGGATGGGTTTCTCTATTGGGAAAAAAAAAAAGAGAGAGAGAGAGAGAGAGAGAGAGAGAGAGAGAGATTAAATGGCTTTAAATGTTCATCTGGTTTGTAAATTAAGAGTCCAGGTAAAGGGAGTGAAAGCTTTGCTAGCTGTGCATAGATGTGAAAGAGCTCAGTTTGGCAGGGAAACATCAATTCTGTGTGCATCGGATGGAGGGCTGGGCCTCCCCAAGACTCCACTGGCCATGAATTGCAGCTCCTATATCTTGCCATCTGAATTGTCCCTGCAGAACTTGTCCCTATAACAGTCACAGGTGCACAGGTAATTAAATATTGTTTCCAGGCTGATGCTTTCCTGACCAGCAGTACAAACAACCCAATGGACTTAAGGGGAATCCCATCCTTGTGGTGGGCATGAGCAATTTGGGAGGGAACATCAGGGTGGAGGTCAGCTGCGTGGCCATGGAGATACCACCACCAACGATCCGGATGAATGGTCTCAAGTTGCACTAGTGGAGGTTCAGGTTGGATGTTAGGAAAAACTCAAAAGGAGTGGTCGGGCACTGGAATGGGCTGCCCAGGGAAGTGGTGTGGTCACCATCCCTGGAGATATTCAAGAATTGTGGAGGTGTGGCACTGGGGGACATGGTCAGTGGGAATGCTGGGGGTAAGTGGGGTTGGGCCCAATGATCTCAGTGGTTTTTCCAACCGTAATGATTCTGTGCTCAAAGTATTGTACAAGGACAACTTGATTGTTTGCCACAACTTCCATGAAGAGGAGCTCATTGATATTGTGGTCTTCTACATGGGCTCCCCTGTAGCAAAATACTTTCAGCCTGGGAAAATCTTGTCTCCCTCAAACATTTCAGAGTACAGAGATGAATATGGAAACTCAGGTATGTATATATGAATCTCAAAGGAACTCTGGTGGATCTATCTTGGCAGGACTTGGTGCTTCTTAAAGGATAAGTGGTTTGTCCCCAATGAACACCAGAGGAGAGGAAAATGTGGAGGTGAGTTCATCTCAATGTGCAGGGCTGGGCTTTGGCAGAATGAGTGCTGCCAAGCTGAATACAAACAATGAGACTCCCTGGGGCTTCCCCCATTTCCTATTGCAGAATGAGTCCATGTATACCTCCCCCTACAAGTTAAATCCCCCAGGATGCTCTCATCTGTTTCCCAGGCTTCTGTCTGCTGCCTCCACACCCTGTGATGGAGAAGGAAGTATATGTGAAGATGATGGAGGGCAGCACACACTGCTCCCTGCATCTATAGCAGAGGCTGGAAACTATAAATCCCTGCATCCAGCCACTGATTTATTTGCTTGTGCTGAGCTGATGTAACCTGTGGTTTGACACTGATATTTTGCATGTTAAGGGTAGGAACGTATTGATTTGAGGTAGTTGAGACTGAAGCTTGCTTGGTGAGCTGGGGAAATTGCCATGATCCTGAGACAAAATGGCAGAGAAATTAATGGTAACACATGCAAATTAATGCAGCAGAATTAAAAAAAAAAAAAAAGCTGTACACACAAATTATCTCACCTCTCTGCACGGAGATCTGAGTCACTGTGAACTGCTGTCTCAAGGCCTTGGTCTGGAGCTTGCAGGCTGCCAAGAGGTAAGGTCAAAGGCTGAGAATTACCAGGAAATGAATAGGGAAAGCACAAAAAATTGGGTGTGCTGTATTAATCCGTGTTTCACCTGGATCACTGTAGGAGGAAAGATGTAGAAGAGTAAAATAGAGGATGGGACAGAATAATTGCTGTCTATTTAATAGAGAACTGTGAAATGTGATCATTTTATATATATTGTATATATTACATAATACAAAATATATTATATATGACATTGTGTTTTCTATATTTATATATTGTGGTGGGAGGAGAAGCTGTGCATTCCATGGGCAGATGAGCTTGAAGCAACACTCCGAGTCACCGTGTGTTCCTGAAGCGTGCAGTGGAAATGAGTTTGAGGGGAAGCTAGAGGGTGCTGCTGCCTTTTTCACACAGCACGTGATGTCTCTGCAGAGAGCAAAGGTAAAACTAGTTAAAAATAGATATAAAAAACAAAACAAAACAAAACAAAAAAACACCACAACCAAACAACAACAAAAAACCCTGTTCTGGTAAGATCATTTGGAAAAGGTCCACCAGGGTACAGGGAAGGCTCAGGTGCAACTGAAGCAACTGCTATTATTAATCAGAAATAAACAGAAGGCATTATTTCTGGAGCAACCTCTGTTGACAGACGGGCTGAGCATAAACCTAAGGGTCTGTGCATGCACCCATCACTGGGGGATTACAGCTACAACCAGACAGCAGTGCTGGAAACAGGGGTGATGGCATCTTTTCCTCCTTCTCTGTCTCTGACCTCGCTTTGGACAGGGAGCTATCATTATAAGCTTTGTAAAGCCATTCCCCATTGAGTTTTAAATCATTGCAAGTTTTACCAAGCCACTGCTTTCTGTAATTTGCTGAGTTTCTGGAAGGGTAATACGAGGGTGTTCTGGGTGGTTTCCAGAAGCCTGTGTCCTCCCAGGCCAGCAGGTGGGCGCAGGGAGCCTGGAGGCCAATTGCCCTGTGGGTACCCCACGATGGGGTAGGACACAGAGGTCCCCAGACACAGACATGACCCCAGCGTCACAGGTGGGAGTCCCCACAAGCACACTGCCTTCAGGATTAAGGTCCACATCTTTGCTGTGCACACGTTCAAGCTCTGGCGGCAGAGTGAGCATGGGTGTAAAGGTCGATGGTGCAGGAGTCCTGCGAGCAGGGCCAGGCAGAATTCCTCCTCGCCTTTAAATCCATGCTTGGAGAAGCTCCAAGAGGAGACCGGATGACCCCTACGCAGCAAAGGCACTGTGAAGGTTTGCTCTGAATTCCTTTCTGGCTGCATTTTGCGCGCTGTCAAGACATTCAAGCAGCGGGACTGGTATTGGGGCAGGTGAGTTTGGGGGTTTTAGGGAGATGGAGTGGTGACTCCAACTTGAAAGGCACACTCACTTTGCTACAGGGCTTTGTGCCTGTCCCTGTGGCACAGCGAGCTGCAGCTGGACGGGAGCGTCTGTGGGTGTGCTCAAGTCCCTTGCTTCTCCCAAGTGCTTTTCTCTGGATTTCCGCTCTCTCCTCCAGCTTCTATTTGAATTAACTTAATCTTCAACATAAAATCACTTGAAATCAAGTTATAAGTGAATCTTTATTCAGACTTTGCAGGAGAAATGCTTGCTATCTAGGCAGAGTCTGCATAGACTTGTTTTCATTCCTTTGATTATGCTGGTTTTGGCATCGCTCGGTTTACAAAGCTGAACTTGCACTTCCTCTCCCGAACCCCATGTTGCCTGGGTTTCTCACCGTGCATGTTTTGTATGCAAGCAGCACTTTCACAACACTGCACAACTTCTGAAACGCCGCTCCATGCCCCACCCTATCAGGCATCGTGGCAGTTGTTTCGTTTTGTTTTTTTTCTGTAAAGGCTTTTTTCTTTCCAAGAGAACTCTACTTAATGGAAATTAAAAACGAAATCATGAAACCAAGCTGTGGGGGTGGGAGGAAAAGCACGGTGGTTTTGCTGATCCCTGCACTCATTCTTCCCTTGTTGATCACAGTCCATCCCCTCGCTGCCCACAGGACACCATGGTGCACCGAGTGGCCGTCATCGGGGCTGGGGCCAGCGGGCTGGTGGCCACCAAGTGCTGCCTGGACGAAGGGCTGGAGCCCACCTGCTTTGAGAGGAGCGAGGACCTCGGGGGGCTGTGGTGTTTTTCTGTGAGTGAGCTCTGCCTGGTTTTCTCCTTCCCCTGTGCCCCCATGACACCCCTGCTTGCTTCTCACAGGACAAAGCAAACTGCAGGAGGGTCAGCGTGTACCGCTCCATCATCAGCAACACCTCTAAGGAGATGTCTTGCTTCAGTGACTTCCCCTGCCCAGAGGATTTCCCCAATTTCCTCCCTCATAGCCTCCTCGTGGAGTATTTCCGCATGTATGCTCGGCACTTCCAGCTCCTGCGCTACATCCGATTCAAGGTGGGCTGTGAACAAAAGAAGGAGGGCTGCAGGAGCTGCCATCATGTGGATGGGATGGGATAATGTTGGGTGCAAAGCCCATGAGCTCTGCATACTTTGGGCATACACAACGCGGCATTTTTTGCTCCATGTTGTGAGGCTGCTTGAGCTCGGACTATTTGATGCTCCCATCCTATGCCACATGCAGGGGGAAGGTGTAGGTTTATTTTATCAGTTCAGATATGAAACAAGGTTCCTGAAGGCCCAGCAACCCCAGTCCTTTGTGAGCAGCAGCTTTCTGAAACAGAACAGTCTCTGATGGCTATTTTATTGGGCTTTTCAAGACAACAGTTATCAGTGTGAGGAAGCGCACGGATTTTGCCACCTCGGGCCAGTGGGAGGTGGTCACCGATACAGAGGGCATCCAGGAGTCACACGTCTTTGATGCTGTCATGGTCTGCACAGGCAACTTCCAGCACCCCCAACTGCCCTTGGCTTCCTTCCCAGGTGAGTCCTGCACCTGCAGTGGGGTGGGCTGGGGTTGTCCTTCTGCTTCACACAGCTCACCAGTCAGGGCAGGTGTGACTCTTGCACCGTGAAAATGGATGTGGGCATATCCAGGAATGGATAAACCACCCCACAAAGATGCAACACTGCTCTTCCAAGAAGATTTTCTGAGCAGGACCGTGACAAGGTTCCTCAGGAGGGTGGGAGAAGGTGAAAGCATCATCACTAAGAGTGGAGCTGAGAGCTCTGGGGCCTTTGCAGCGCCAGGCTTGGATGCAAGGAGAGGGGGGAAGCAGCATGACCAGGGCTTGGCATGAAGTTTGAGCAAATGTCTGGTGATAGGAGGCATTTCTCACTCTCTGCACAGGTATTGAGACCCGCTTCAAAGGTCAGTACTTCCATAGCCAGGAATACAAAGATGCAGACGCTTTCCGGGGAAAGCGGGTCCTTGTGGTCGGCACTGGGAACACTGGCTGTGATATTGCAGTGGAGATGAGTCATGTGGCTGCAAAGGTACAGCATCGTGGTGGCTGAGGTACGGGACACGGAGGAGGGAGGTTAAAATCACGGCTTCTCTCAAAGCCAAAGTTAGCAAGACCCACCACAGGGACACTACCTGGGAACGCTGCAAAAGCCACCATGAACTGGTTGGTTCATCTAGACACTGGCTGCCTTCCTTGGGACTTCTCTCCCAAGCAGAGGAGCTGGGATTTGCTACGTGGGGCAAAAATGGAAGTCAGGCCTCTGGGCAAGAGGCCCACAGGTCTGCCTTTTCTACCAGGTGTTTCTCAGTGCCAGGAGCAGCACGTGGGTGTTCAGCCGGGTGGCAAACCATGGCTTCCCCTGGGACATGATCAGCACCACACGCTTTAATTACTTTCTTGAATGGCTTCTCCCATCAGCCATCATGAAAAGGATCAAGTTTGGGAAGATGAATTCATGGTTTAACCACAAGATCTACGGCTTGGCTTCTGCTAAAAGGTGTTTGCTCTGTTTTCTTGGTTAGATGCTATCTTCCATTTCAGGGGATATTTGCAAACCATCAGAGATTTTTTTTTTTTTTCCCTTGATAACGCATTTAGTGTAGTTTCACACTTCTGGTGCCTGTTTGCAGCCCTGCTGGGTTGTGGAGACACAGCGATGTTGATGTCCTAGTAACAACTCAGCCTCACATCAGGGTGTTTTGCAATGGCTAATCAAGCCACAGGGGGCAGAGATCCAAATCAGAGGCACACACCCCTCACATCCCTCCCTACCATCATTTTCTTAGAATCTGGTCACAAAAGATATATTGTGTCTCTCCTGGATGCTAACATCTCTCTCCTTTATTTTTTTTTTTCCATGTGAAAGTTCCAATTTTCATTTCATTATCAATGAAGACCTGCCCTTTCGCATACTCTCTGGAACCATTGTGCTGAAGTCAAATGTGAAAGAGTTCACTGAAACTTCAGCCATTTTTGAAGATGGAACAACTGAAGAGAACATTGATGTGGTGGTCTTTGCCACAGGCTACGTCTTCTCATTTTCCTTCTTAGAAGAGTCAGTTCGCAACACAATCAATAATAATGGTGCCCTCTATAAATGCATCTTCCCACCCCAGCTGGAAAGGCCAACATTAGCCTTCATTGGCTTGGTCAAGCTGACGGGCTCTGTGATGGTGGGAGCAGAAATCCAGGCTCGCTGGGTGACGGGAGTCTTTGCAGGTGAGAGAGGGGCTGCAGGGATGGGGAAGAAGCTGGGGAGGGAGCAGAGGTCAGTTTGCTGCCCTTGGCACCATGTTGGGCCTCACTATGTTCAGTGCTCCTGCTGAAGGTGCTGGGAGCATGGTATGGATTGAAGGACTGCTCACTGCCCTGCTCATAGTGCTGTGCATGATCTCTGGTCTCTTTGCTCTCCCCAGGTGTATACAAGCTCCCTCCCACCAGCAAGATGATGGCTGAAGTCTCGAAAAAACAGCTGCCTGTCAAAAGGTGCGTGATGCTCCTATACTTGGGGTATAGCATGATATGCCTTTGCTTTTCATAAGCAAATCAATCTGAACAAAGTCGATCCTCTCTCTTGCCAAACCCTTTCTGCTGATCAATGCTGAGCCCTGGGATGAAGCAAACCCTCAGTGATGTGGGGAGGGAGCAGCACAGCACCCATGATCTGCAGGTCCCTTTGCCTGTTCTTCACAACCCATCCTCTCTCAAAGTACCTCGCCCTGGAGCTTCATTTTCCTCCAGACAGAGGGTGCCATCTCGTGGCTTCTCCCTCCCCATTCCAGGCCCACTGGAGCCTTGTTTAGGGGCAGTTTCCTAGCTCAGGCCACTCTGCGGGTTGCATTTTGGAGACCACAAGCAGCTTATGGAGACAGACCCTCTTCCTTGCACTAGGGCAGCTGCTGATAACCCTGCACAAAGGCTCTTTGGGTGCCTTTAGGTCTCTTTATGTCACCCTACAGCAGGGCAGCCTGAGGGAGCTCAGCCAACATGTATTCCTTGAAACACAGTGGCCCTTCTGAGCCCAGAGCTGTGAACCAAGGTGGGAACGTGCTATTTGATTTTTTTAATTATTGATTCTATGCCCTATGGAAGGAATCAGTCCGAGAAGCAGAACTTGAAGATGAATTTCATTAGTTACACCAGTGAGATTGCTTCGTGTGCTGGTGTGAAGCCCAGCGTGCTGCGGCTGCTCCTGACAGACCCCCAGCTGGCCCTGGCCATCTTCTTCGGCCCCTGCACATCCTACCAGTACCGCCTGATGGGACGGGGACAGTGGAGTGGGGCCAGGGCTGCCATCTTGACGCAGTGGCAGCGGGTCTTGAAACCCTTGAGAACTCGGGTGTTGGAGGACACTGCCTCCTCGCACTCCTGGCGCTGGCTGGGCCTCCTCGCCCTGCCCACAGCACTGGTGGTAGGGGTCCTCTTCTCCAAACGTCTCCGGATGGGATGGGTTCCTTGGGCAGGACTTCTAGAGGGGACACTATGAGGATAGTGCCCACAGGGCAGTGTTGGTGGGTCCAGTGTGCGTGGGACCTCACCCTTCTGCACCTATCTGTGGTTGTAATGCTGCAGGATGGGACTGTGGGGTGGTTTGGGATGAGGCTGAAGGGCATGGACACGGCACGGGCCTCCTCAGCACTGAGGTTTTGGGAAACAGCAAGCGTGGAGGTAGTTGTGTTCATAGGAAAACTCCCGGGAGCGGGGGGAGCCGGAAATAAACCTCAGCGAGCTCGTAATGGTGCTAAGCACGGTGGGGTGCCACGTTTTTACTAACGGGTTGACTAATCGGCTATGGGGTTTGGGGAGGGATGGAGTGGGCTCAGGGCTCTGCACTACAGCACGGCGCCAGCCCACTCCACGCGCAGACACGGGAAAGCAGAGCGGGGCGCGCCCCACGCCTCCCGCCGGGGCGGCACCGCATCCGGCCGCCGGGGGGCGCTCGCGAACTCGCGCGCGCCTCCCGGACTGCGGCACGGCGTCGGGAGGCGGGCGGGGGGAGTCACGTGGGCGGCGGCGCGGTGAGGTCAGACGTCGTTGGCGCCGGCTTGGCCGCCCGCCATCTTGGCCCCTGTGTGGAAGCGGCTGAGGCGCGGCGTCGCGGCGCCGGGAGCGGCAGCGGCCTCGCCGAATCCGGGAGCCCCGGAGAGCGGGGGAAGGCCGGTAGCGCCGGCCCGCCGCGCTGCGCGCCAGGTGAGCTCTAACCGCTTCCCTTCACCCGCGTCTCCTCGCCGACCCGCGGTGAGGCACCGGCGCCGGGAGCAGCGGGCGAGCGGCCTGCGCCGCATGGCCTCGGGCGGGGGCGACTTCCGGTCTGGCGGCGGCGGCGGTGGTGAGCGGTCCGCGGCCTGCAGGAGAGCGGGGTGCCGGGCGGAGGGTCGGCGTGCAGGAAGGAAGGAAGGAAGGTAGAAGGGAGGGAAGGAGGGAGGCGGCACGGCGCTGGGCCTGCGGCTGGGCCCGGCTGCCCCGCGCTGCTGGGCCGCAGCGCATCGCCGTTTGTGTCCGGCCGCGCCCCGCAGCGGGCCTCGCCTCGGGGCCGGGCTGGGGAGGCCGCTTCCCGACCCTTCCCCCCTCCTTTCCTCATCCCGTCTTTCCTTTTCCTCATCCTTCCCCGTTTCTCGCTCCTTTTTCTACCTTCAGTTCTCTTTCCCTCCCCCTTTCTCTCCGAGCGGCTCCCTCGAGCGACGCGCCCTCCCCAACGTTCGTGCTCGCTTTGTGGCAGTGATTTCTTCCCCCCGAGTGCCCCCGGGGAGAGATTTTTTCAGCGGCATGCGTTTGGTTTTTCTAACTCTGAAATATTCATCCACAGTTCTGGAGATGCGCAATGAAACACTGCTGTTGGGTTATTTCTCTTTAGATGTACGTGAAGAGCCTTTGGGGAAGGTATTGTGGCTTCTGCTCTCTTGTAGGAGTGAGGTGAAATGGGCCCGGGGGGGGCGGGAGTTTAGCGATTAAGCTGTGGTGTGAGCATGGTTAGATGACATGGCTGAAATTCAGGTAGGTGGTCTGCAGTAGGCATAATGAGAGCATCACACAGAGATACAGAGATTGAAAATCTGGGGCTAGTTTGCAGCTTAGGACCTTCTTATGGAGGAGTCAGAGCATGCGTGAGAGCCTGGTGCTGGGAGTTGTAGGGAACACTGTGGTTTTGCCATTTCTTTTCGTTTTTGTTTCTTGGGGCGTGCATTTTGTAAGCTTGTCCCTTTGTGAAAGGTCTTGAACCTTTTCTCATTGAAAAAAGACTGTTTTTCCTTATTGCTGTTTAGTTAGTGGAGTCAACTGAGTGTGCTAGTAGAAATAAGCATTATTTCAAGCAGAAGGAGCAGGATTAATTTTTAATCTATTTGTTTCATGTGCTATGGAATATCAGGCCTACCCACTGTTTACCCTTAAGAACTATCCTTGGACAAGAAACTGCATTTTAATGGGGGAGGAAATGGGACATGATCTCATCTGTCCATCAGGAAGAAACGAAAGGATGACCTTATAATACTAGTGCCAGGAGCTGAATGGTTGTCAGATTCCTTTGAATTGTAAAACACAGATAATTTCTCCTCGTTATTAATATTGGGAGCCTTCCCCTGGGACTTCCTTGGCGCTAAGGAACTTGGCAGTTTTCAGAGTTCTTTGGACTTGGAGCTCAGTGAAGAAACTTTGTCACTCAATGTTGGGCTCAGAGTGAGGTTATAGCTGCTGTGATGCTGGTGACCACGTGAACTGGATTGGGAATCTCGAGTCTTATTCAAGGGAAGGTTAAATGTCCCACGGAGAACAGGGAAACGATGATGCCTTCATCAGAAGATAATGAAGGAGCTCTCATTCAGATTTTTTTCAGTCCAAATGAATCTTTTAGGTCAGTGAAGTGAAAGAATGTAAGCTCAGCTAAAGCAGTGGATGTGTTGATGGGGTTGACTTCAGCCAGTTGTCCTGGGTTATACAAAGTGCAAGCCCCTTCTTCTGGAGTAATTCCCAAGTCAGCTGTGGGAGTGATGTGAAAGTGGATAGAGGGTGAAAATTGGTCTAAATACCGTGTAAGGGTGATGTGGTAAGAGGCTTAGATGTGGAGACAGAAAGGAAAAGGTAGCTCTCATAGGAGGATTAAACCCATACGTAGTGTGCTCTTACAGGGGAGTAAACCCTTGTACAGTGCATTGGAGGTGGGAGTGAGGAAAACAAATATTCCTCTGTTGTCACTGAAGGAAGAATGAAACAGAGGCTGAATAGAGTAATGGAGTGTTTGAAGAGGAAAAAACCCTCCACCCTGAAAATGCAGCACCTTTCCACTAGTTGGGGATGACTGTTGGGCCTGTAATGACGGGGACCGCAAGTGGTATTTTACTGGTAGAACCAGTTGTTCATCTTAGGCAGTGAATTTTTTCTTTGCTGAGTTTCATGCCCTTGTTTGTGGGTTGTTCTTTTTTTTTTTTTTTTCAGGACTGGGTTTCACAAAACCTCATGGAAACTCTCCATGGGTGAAAGCAGGTGTAAAAAGAAACGCTGAGATTTGTGTGAGGAGGCGGGGGGAAATAATGCAGTGTACATGTGTTTGTGATACGAAAATGGGGTAGGCAGAAGTCTTAAAAAATGCATAAAGAGCAGAGGAAGATGAAGTCCTAATAAAAATCAGATGAAGATAGCTTTTATGTCTGTGAGGAACAGGCTAACAGAAATAGACTGTTTTTATTACAAATACCTCAGCCATTACACGACGTTCTAACTAAGCAGTAACAAACCAATCTATTACAGATTGCACACGTATTAGAGGGAGAAGCTTTGTGTCATTTTATTGTTTTCCTGTAACTGATAACATCTTGATTAATTGTTAAATTATAGTGCAGAATTGCGTTGTGTATCTTCTATCTCAAGTATGATGGTAAATTTTAACTGATGTGTTTTTGAAAATAACTGGAGCTGCGTTTTCAGGACCTTGCAGTACCAGAGACAGAAATCATTGCATTTTACATTTGGGTACATCAGCTGAGGAAGTAATGGATGAAGAACTGTGGAATCACCTGGTGTTGGGTAACTGAGAGATGATGATCTTAAGTATCTCTTTAATTCGGTGTACAACTGACTTCTCAGTGAAAGAGCACATTTACTCATATTACTTCACATCTTTAGGGGTGTAAGCTGTTGCTCAGCATATTCTGAGGTACCAAATGGTTTTCCATAGCAAAACTGCAGTGGCTAGGTTGCCTGTTTTTGCCACTGTGCTTGATTCTGTTATCACATCTGACTTCCCTGCTTAAAAAGCAAACTGTTTCAGGCTGTCCTCATTCAGTCACATAAGTGGTTTCAGTTTGTTTTTAGTATTAATGTTTCTGTAAGCATGCAGCTTTCATACTTCCGGATTACAGTTTGTAAACTTTTAAAATTATAGATGTGCATTTATATGGTATGTGCATAAAAGTAGTTTATTATTTTCCAATGAAACGTTTGTAAGCTGTCTATTCACCTTATTTTAACTGCTTTGAATTTTCAGCCTGGGTGGAACTGCAGGAGTGTCCTCCTTCTTCCTAAAGGTTAACTTTGTTTCAGAAGTCAGTGATATTTCTCCCAGCTTAAAACTTGATACGTTGCAGGACTTCGGTGTTTCATTTGAAAGTAACCGTGTATTCCCCTGAGAGTCCTGCTGTCTTGGCATCAGTGCACTGTTGCTTTCATTTGGCCAAAACTAAATCACTGTGTTTACAGGTCTTGTTTTTAGTAGTGATCAAAACAGCTTGTACTTCTTTTACAAGTGTATCTGAATGTATTTGTGTGTGTGTACATCAAAAATATTCTGTTGAGGTGGAGTAATAACAAATTTTCTTTTGCAAATAAGAATAAGTACTCTGCAGAAAAAATGCATTCCGTTAAGAGAAATTTGGCTTGTGGTATGGCTGTGTGATTAATTTGCTGGATTCACCTTGATTAGGAAATGTTTTCTTATGCCAGCAATCAAGCTAGCTACAGAAACAAAGCTTTGTAACATGCATTTACCTTTGGATTAGAAATAGCTTCTTAACGATGGTTTTGATAGTGTATTGAGACTTCTTGACTGTTTACCTGCTGTTGAAAGCAGAGTATCAAGGGATTGTGAACTTCTTTTTGGTAAAGAAGGAACCGAGAGTGTTTGGCTTAATCTGTAGTAATTTGACAGATGAAAGCTAACTTTCATACTTAAATGAATTCTGTAATGATGAAAGTCAGATACATAAAACTGGGTATGCTGATGAGGCTTTTCTAATCTTTTCTAATTTAGCTCATCATTTTTATTTTTAAGTCATGAATGTGGTCTAAAGCAGAGGGCTGAAACTGACCCTTAATTAACCAGCGCTGTACAGTTGTCGGGTGTGATTTTCACAGCTGCTTCTCTTCCACAATGAGCATTGCTATAGATGGCGATGGTTTCTGCTAAAAGAAATTGGCCTGTCATCAGCAATGCGCATATAAGCAGAGATAAAGGGCATAAGAGGCTGCATGGTAATGGACTGGACCAGACCAAGGCATGTGAAGGAGCTAATTCTTCTACCTGTTTATGCACAGGAGTAAAGTTGTCTTTATTGGTGATGTAAATGGTTGCTGTGCGTTTGGCATCCCTGACTTCAGCTGTCGCAATGGGAACTTGTCTTAGATTGTCTTACAGATACATATGATATAACATCTCCTAATACAGAGGAGAGATTGTGGTATTGGCTACAAAAATCAATTTAGAAATACTGTGGGAGTTACAGGCAACACAGATTTGGAGTGTTAAAGAAGGTGGGAATTTTTGAAGGTTGTGACAAGAAGCTTAAGACTGATTAACTGACTAGAATAACTGTTACTGAACCGTTTTTCACCATGTTAAGGATGCACAGGACTCTATAAAGTTTTATGTTCTGATTCCTACTGTTGATGAGTTTCCTTCCATCTTGGGGATGCAGTCTTCAGTAGCAAAGGTACCTTGAGAATGTGAAGGGAAAGATGTTGGAAAATAAGCTAGAGAAGGAAAATTTGATTTGGCGCATCTATTGTAAAGAGGAATAAAAATGGTAAAAGATTTAGCCCTACTGTAGTTTTTGTGCACTTACGAAATATTCTGCAAGAGTTCATGAACAGAATACTGTGCTTGAACACTGTTTCAAAGCAACCTCTAATTGATTTCTGAAGCCAAAAGCTTGAAATGTAATGATCTGTTACTTAAAACTGATCTAAGAATAGAGACATTGAGAAGAAGTTTTACACTGACAAGTTTTTACTTACTTGCAGCTATTATCAGGGGAATTTTAGAGGTGTGGAGAAAAATTCACTGCTGCAAGTGAATTGTGGTTCCTTGAGAAGAACAGTGAGACTAAAAAGTGTCTCTTCCCCTGTAAAGAAATGTTAATTATTACAGTTGGACTTGGAAATCATGTTGAAAGGGAAAGAAATTAAGAACTAATCTTGAAAAAAGATTTTTAGTCTGGATTATCCACAGCAAGGAACAACTTACTTTACTTTACTTCTGTCTTTTTATCTATCCTGCTCTACTCTGCTGTCCTTTTCAACGTGGGGGTGAGTGGGAAGGGTAGGAAGTATGTAGGAGGTCTCATTTGGCTTTTAGAAATCACTGACAAAGACTTTCTTATTTGAACCTAGACAATAGCAGAGGCATACTGGAGGGGCAAAAGAGTGCCACCAGTTTAAATGGTGTTGTTTCAGTGTATGTAAGGGTGCACAAGGGTGACTGCAGTAAGAGTATTAGATCAAAGGGTAAAAATAAAGTAGTAGAGAGGTAGATGACTTTAAAGAGTTTCTATTTCCACTGGTCGTTAGGGTTGGGAATCTGGTCTGTTATCATGTACCTATTGATTATCTTTCACCAGCTTCCTAAAAGGAAATATTTTGCACCTGCCTGTGTGGCTGACTTAAGGAGCTGACCCTTGTGCAGCCTGGCTCTTGTTTCAGGTAACCTATCCCAGCTATGCATCTACAGAGGCACACGTCCAGTATGCTGTTAAGTCTGCATCTGGAGTCAGAGCTGCTGAAGTGCAGCTGGAACAAAACCACGGCTAGCTTCCTATGGAAGTTTAGAAATTTGAGAGAATCCAGTAGCATGTGTAGACTTCTTGCTCATACCTTTTTACTGCAGGGTGCAAGCAGTTTTTTTATTATTCTTGCAAATGCATCCTCAAACCCACCAGTATCACCAGTCCTGCTTAATCTTTGTCGTTTTCCATGCATTTAAATTTAAGCAGAGCAGTGCTGACCGTCTGAGTATTTTCAGCACTCGTTTGAATGGCTGTCTGTCATCAGTAGCCTGGTTTCTCCAGCAAATCGGATGTGGGCTTCCCATTTGCACGTCTGTTATCAGCCATGCTGTTCTCAGTGAGCAGAGCTGTGCTACTTGGGGTACCACTGAGAAGGAGCCTCCCCATGTTGCCTTTGTGTGCCTGAGGACAATGGGCATGCCAGGATTTTTGCCTTCCCAGGCTTCTGCTGGATGGTGCGATGCAGTTGAGCAAGAAGCAAAGTGGTACTTGTGTGACAGCATGCTAAGTGCTGTTGTAATTTAATGGACCGTTTGTGATCCTAAACATTAACAGATGCTTTTACAGAAAGCAGCTGTGGTCAGAATAAACTGACCTGACTTAGTTTGTGAGAAGCCTAGTATACAATTTAACTCTTTTTTTTTTTTCAATTAAAAAGAACTGGTAGGTAAGACAGGTTATATACGTTCTCTTTACTGTTTGAGTACTGTTCTTTGATAATAGGTATATGGATTGTTTCTGCAAGAATTTGTCTTAATTTTCTCACTTATCTTTTTCTCATACAGTCAGCAAATTAGTTTGAGGGCTTTGAAGTATTCTTATTCTTCTAAATAATGGAAATTTCTTTAATAAACTCTTGAAAATCTTGAAAATAAAAATCTCATTTGGCATCTGTGAGTTGAAAAGCTAGTTGGGTGAAAGCACTTACATTGTTCTGTTCCCAGAAGTAATGAGAATGCATCTCATTATGATGTTCTCCTTAATTGTATAGAAGCTGTTCTTACTTTTTTTTTTTTTTCCCCAGTCCTGGCTTCCTTCCAGCACTTCTGAAGTCCTGCTGCAATTAGAACTTTACAATTTTGAAAAGTTCCTCAGCAAACTGCATGAAACTGGAGAAGCTGAATCTGTCTTGCAAAAAAAAATGTGCTGTAATACTTAGTGGCAGGGAAATAAAGATTTGGGAGGAAACTGTCAGGCTAATTAGGAGCATGGTAGCTTACCTTAAAAGTGAACAGTAGAGATTTCAGATCTTAGATTTACAGAAACGTATGTTCTTCGTAGAAATATATTTGGTAATCCTGCAAAGTATTTAGATAATTGTAGCTTATGTTTGGAGTTTATCAGAAAGAGGCAGGAATAGCTTTGCAGTGTTAGTGCCTGAGCTGTGTGTTGCACTAGTTCTGGCTTACGTGTGGCACGCGCTGTCAGTCTTTGCTGGAATCTCTGGAAATAACCTTCTGGCGGTGAAGCTGCTTAAATGTACACTGGTAAGGAGTATCTTCCGTTACTGTTCTGAAGTTCTGGAAGTGGTTTTAGGTATGACAATCAAGAGTGTGAGCTTTGGAGGTCTAAGTTTATCCTCTGATTAGGTTGGGGATGTGACTTTTACTTAGGGATGTTTCTTAATTTGATCTTGTTGATATGCTACTTGACCTTACTACTTTAAAGACATGTCTACATTATTATTTTTAAATATGAATTTTTTTTTCTTCTTTGTATAGGGAATTTAAATAGATCAGTGTGCAGACTAGAAAGAGTGAAAGCTTCAATGGAGAGACAGAGGAGTGGTAGTCTGAGAAAATGTTTCCTTGCTGGTTTTAAGCCACCCATACAACTGCTGCTGGTGAGCAGGAGTTTGTGCTCCAGGCTCCCTTGGCTGCCCGTTGCTTGGGAGCGTTGGTTGCTCCCTTAGGAGTTCTGTTCTCTGGGGACTTGCTGCTGCCTTCTTCCACCTGTTGTTTGTTCTCTGGCAAGTGCTGCCTACAAACAACCTGCTGTTTCCTTAGGAGCTACAAGGTAAAATTTACTGGTAAAATGTTGCTAGCTGCTGGTATGTTCTGGAATGGTAACAGTGAAGCAATAAAAGGTTACTGGACAGTCTGAGCTAGTTTGATTCATAGGGAGAGATCTGAAGTCTTAACTCTGCTCAGGTAAGAACTTGCTTCCTGTTGCAGTCATTGGGAATTTGATGCCTAAAGGTATTTGGAAGGTCATGGCTTTCATATGAAATTTGAGCAGAAATTCAGTTTCACTTATCAGCCTTTTCCAGCGAGAGAGGTGACACCACTGCTTTGCTCCTCCAGCTTTTTTCTTTTCTTAGAAAAGAGGGTTGGTTTTGTTTGTTTGTTTTGAAACCACTTAACTGTCTTCGTTCCTCCTAAATGACAAGTATTTCAAGACTTAACTATTACTGCAACCATAAGAATTTTCTTCAGAACATAGGAGAGAGCCTTAATTTTAGTTTCAAGAGAGCTTGCATTGCTTTAGTGTGTGGTCATCTCTTTACAAAGATGACAGTGTTTTAAAAAGAGTTAGGTAGTCGTGTTTGGGTCATGCTTTGGTATCGTAGCAACCTTTAGAGGTTGAGTACATCTCAAAAGTATGGCTTTTTGTTCTTTGATAATTCTTAACATGCGTTGTTTTACAGCTTCTGAGGACAGTCTTATACTGTTTATTTAAGTGCTTCATTGATAGCACTTTGTGCATTTTAGATTTGAAACTCATGTTGTGATGGAACTAGTTTTGTGTCTCAATTATGGAAGAGTACCTGTGTAATTATAAAACTAAAGTAGTCAGAAGTATTAAATGTTCTGTGTGTAGAGTAGATAACTGAATAAATTTTTAGTGAGATGCCTAACTCCAGGATTTTGGTCATGAGAATGGTTGCATTCATATTTTGAGCACCTCTTTACATTATCTCCTTCCTTTTAGAGGGTAGTAATATAACTGTTGTGCTGATGAACAGCTTCTTACGTTAACTGGAGTGAAACATGGAAGAAAGTGATGTATGCAGTTATTGAAAGTATTAAATCCTGAGGGTATTAGTATTGCTTTAAATAATATTTAGAAAGTGTTTGTTAAAATAATGAACAGCTTTGTGTGATACTCTGAACACGCCCAAAGTTAACCTTAAAGTAACCAAAGTGGAAACTGTCCCTTGTTCCTTTCTTTCCCCAGAGGTCTTAGAGAGCTGTACCGCCATCGTTCTGCCCATGAGGGGGTAGGACCATGAACTCTCCATGCCCTGGGTAAAATTCAAGAGAAGAGTGTAGAAAGAGTGCGAATGTAGTTAATTACTGTAGCTAAACAAAAATAGCCATGTGAGACATGGAAATATTTGATGTGGTTTTGACAGTTTTATTGCCAGTGAGAATTGTTAAATGAATTGTTCATGCACATACTCTTAAATATTTATTCAGATCTGTGAACAGAAACAAACTGGAGGTTTGCATGGCTACCATCCTTTCTGTCTTTAATTTCTGACTCCATCCAGCTCTCTAAACTCATTTTTCCTTTTGTTCTTAAGAATGCCCTGGAAAAAAAAGAGTAGAAATAACAGTTTATTTTAATCCCTTCTAGCCTTTCTCTGCTGCAGGATGTGTCCTGAAAGTTTATTTTAAAAAGTGTTAGTCACTTCTACTTGTGCCATCTCATACTTGAGAGAACCTAATAAAAGTTCCCTTCATATTTGTGGCTTGTTGCTGGTAGTGCTGTTGTAAAGCTGTGCTCAAGGTGACACTGTTTCTCACAGAAGACAATTCAACAAGCTGCCTTTCAGTTTAAGGCTGCAGAAGTTTTGCTTGCTCTGTAGATGTTTAGTTTGAACTAAAATACGATTTGCAGAACACTTTCTTATTGCTTACAGTTTTTGTAAGTGGTTAGTTTTGGTTTTCATGGCTTGTTGTAGTAGCTCTGTTTTAAAATGTAGATAGTTGCCTCAATACTGATGCAGGCATGTTTGTGGATGCTCATTTCTGCCGCCCATAAACTGCATTTTTATAAGATGCATAAGGTGGGATAATGTCCCCAAGTGACTGTCTGCTGTCATGAATTATTTTCCACCCAGCACGTGTATAGCTTTGGTAGTTTTTTCCCAAAACATTAGTAGGCTTTGAAGGCAAGTAATTTGAAGAACTAACAAAGCCTGCTTTGCTAGGCTGCTTTGGTTCTAAGGAGAACAGCTCCTTGGTTTTTCCATTTGGGGGTCATTCACAGTAATTCTCTCCAGCATGCCCACTGCTTAGGGGATTGGCCTGTGCTACAGTTCTTCCTCAGAGGTGCTGGGTGCAGGATAGGTGGCGATTAAAAGGGCTTTTGTTTCATAGTTGACACTAACCTTCAAAGAATATATATAACCTGTGTGACCTTGTCATTGTGCTCTCTTCAAGCTTGACTGAAAACCAGCGAGCCCAAAATCTAGACATGTGGAAGAAAAGTGAGGATGGAATTGTCGGCCTGGCTTTCTAAGTACATAAAATGTAGTCTAGATGTTGTTCAGGAGGAGCTTGTAATGAGCTCTACCCAGAACTCTGAGATCTGCAGAGCTGCTGTTTTAGTTGGTCACAGAACTATGTAGTTTATCTGAGGTACATGAAATAGAAGCTCAAGTCCCTGAAATCCTTTTAGTAATTTTCAGCTTGCTTAGCAACGGTCCACTTGACAATGAATGCTACTGGAAATTATCTTTTAAGTAATACATAAAAATCCTGACCTTAGAGGCTGTTCCATTAGATGCTTCGATTTGACAGAGCAGTTTGGCTGATCTGTGTTATTAGGGAGGTTATGTGGCTTATTTTCACACCTCCTGGTGCTGGAGTTGTAAGGCACTCTTTATAGTGGGATAAATGGCCAAAACATTGCATTTTATTTTTTTAATAGGAATTGGTCCTGAAAACTGTAGTCCCAGAATGATACTTTGGGCACTAAAAGTTGTGAGGGCGACAGTGAGAGGTTTTTAGTGAGTGTGCGTTGTTCATAAATGAGTCAGTACGTTTAGTTGCATTTCCATTCAGTGTTGCTGTGTGACTTTTTTGTGCAAAACCACATAATCAGTAATTACACAACAGTGTTCATTGCTAAAACATGATCCTTTTACAATATGCTATAGATAGGGCATGAAGAAAGCTTTCTTGGGTTCCTTTTGCATAGAATAACCATCCTATGTTTTGCTGTTTTAAATTGGCTTTTCTTTGCTCTAAGTATGCTATAAATGTTCAGAATTTAGTATCTAGCTGCAGACAATGCTTAGGTTTTACACTTGTGAGGCAACTGCTTTGAAATGAAATCCTTTCTTTCTAGCTGAAATGTCAATGGGGGTGTTGAGTGCAGGGCTTATTGAGATCAGGAATGCTCTTTCAAAATGAGTAACGGTGAATTTGGGAAATCTGCCTCTTAACATCCATTCAGCACATGACAGAAAAGCTTCATTTTTTTGCACTGTATTTTTTTAGTTTCAGAGCTTACCAGAACTACATTCTGCAGTGTGCCCAACATATTTGGTATTCCTAAAAAAAAAAAAGAAAAAAAAAAAAAAGGGGAGTTAAAAGTAGATTCAAATGACACATTTGTATGTGGGGCTTTTTGCCTCTTAACTACTTGTTTAGTGTGCTTAAAATAAGGGTAAGATGTTACGAAAAATCCTTCTGGATTTGTTTCTTGTTTTCTGTTTTGAGAGGTGCTAATGTGTCCCAGCTATGAATGAACTTTCATATAGTGATTTTTTTTATGATGTTTCTCACTTCACAGATGGGTATTTGAGGCACTCTGAGTTTCAGCTCCTAGGAAATATGCAGCAGGTTTGTCTTGAATTATGTGCCTCACCTTATGTCATCCGTATGTCATACGCAGTTCATCCTCTCAAATTCAGCCAATTCAGTCTTTGGAGTTGAAGTGATGGGTTGAGATACCCTGAGTTAAGTGGGGAATGTGGGAGTGCTGGTACTGTTTAGTTAATGTTTTTGAAACTTGCAAATCTTATAAAGTTTATGCACACGTTTGCCTATTATAAGTGATTGAGTACACAAAGGCTAAATTGAATTGGGGCATGTCCTGAGCTGGTATACTGTGTGAAAGATAACTGTAGTCTTGCTAAAGAAGTCTCTTGACATGTCATGCTTATGTTGAAACAAGAACAAAAAAAACAAACAAAAAAGACTTTGCTTGGAAGTTTTCAGCTGGAGTGCATGAAATACAGTTCAGGTGTTTTTGTGCAGCTGTCTGTGCTTACCTCAGCTAGAATGGGAAAATACAGGGAGTAGTAATCTTTCTCCCAGAAATGAGGAGTGGTGTATGTTGTGGCTCTGACGTGTGCAGGAACAGATTCCTCAGGAGTCCATATCAAAGAAAACAAAGTTATTTCCCATGGCATTAGTAAGAGTTGATCTACCCCTTGCCAAAAACTTGATGCTTTACACAACAGCGTTCCCTTTTTCCATGTCTGTGTGTATTTATACATTGAGATAACAAAATGTCATAACTTAGACAAAATGCTTTTCTATATTTGAGTGTAATATTGTAAAACTGTTTTTTTATACATGTAATAAAATCACGGAGGACTGATGTGGACATGGTGGAAGAGAGAAGATAACCAGACAACAGCAACTGCTGAATTATGATGCAAATGTTTTAAACTCCTTCCCATACCAGTCCTAGAAAAGTGACCTTAGAAATCTTTTCTTCTTTGATCCATCACAGAGGAACACTTCCAAAGTGGAAGTGAGGTCTTTTCTGATATGCAGTTTATCCTAATCAGAAACTTTGTCAAAATTACAGAGATGTGAATCGTATTGTTGTAAATAACTTATTTTTTGAGAATCTGAAATTATGGTAGAACTAGAAGCTTGGTGGGAAAGGTCTGTCTGATGTGGGGAATTTTCCTGTTTGCTGCTTTATGTTAATGTTTTAGAAATAAGATTCTGCAGCCACAGTCCATGAGAATATACACTGCATTCGATTTGTTCTTCTACTGACTATAAGTATCTCAGAGGGTACGAGTGTGTTCCTTCATTGTAGGAATCAGTAAATCAGGAGTTTCTGACATTGTGACGAATGCTTGCTGTGCTGATTTCCCTATGCATGCTCCTGAATTCATTGCAGGATTTAAATAAGCCAGCAGATTGCAGTCTGGAAAAAGGCTCATGCAGAAATTACAGTAATAATTTTAATATGCAGGTCTTAAGGCCACAGCAAAGGTCAGTTGTGTTATTTGATAACGTTACTGAGTGTCTGAAAGGTAATCTTTGCTCCAGGAATTTGGGAGTGCTGAGACTCCTTTAATTACGCATGTAGTAACTGTAGTCCTTACAAATGAGTCACTGATTTGTGTAAATTTCTTGATAGGGCACTAAACCCTGCCAGCTGCTGTTACTGCTTGTACTGCTGCCTATCCTTCTGATTGCTGCATGGTAATGGTTTCGTTTTTGGAAGTGGGCTTTTTGTGTTGCTGCTGTACAGAGTTATGCAACTGTTGCCGTGTTCTTGCTCATAAACCTAGCAGTCTAGAGTTTTGCTTTTAAAGGTTTGATTAACAGAGTTCAGGGTAACCCACTACCTTACAGATAATAACAAAATATGTAAATGTTAGTTGTAAATTATCAGTTGGTGAGTGTAGTGCTTGCCATCTTAAAATAACTGTGTGGATAAATTAAGCAAATTTTATGTTTAAATCTTATGGGTGGTACTAAAGAGGGAATGATTCTGATTTTCCCATATATGAATGCATTATGTATGAGTGAAGTTGGAGTGAAAAGGCACAGGACTTGGAGTGAGACATGGGCTGTAATTTTATTTCATGTGACTTTTTATGTGGCTTGGGACCATGCAGTTACCTCTTTAACTGTTATTAGATGGCATGAGGGTGGTTGTTTAGTATGTGGCACTGAAGATACATTTGTGGAGGGACAGATAGGCACTTCAAAGAGAGGGTTTGCCATCCTTCTCTTAAATACCTGGTCTGAAGTCTAATTGTGCAAGTGTATCTTGTCTCGCAACTAGTATCAGATTTAAATTCACTTAAATGTGAATGCATTAACTGGCCTAATGTGAAAGAATACTGTTTGCAGTGCTTGATCTATTTCCTGAAAACCATATAACCGTATTCCTGGGGAATGTGCAAATTTACACAGTTCAAATTCTTTTTTTTTTTTAGTGTACTTTCGACAAAAACTTGGCAAACAATTTGAACCTATATACAAAAAAAGGCAGAATTTAGCTGTACTGGATAGACCAACTTCACTGATTACTGCAAACAGTATTATTTTTTGGATAGATAAGGGCTGGCCTGCCTGCTATATCTAAGGTCTGTGTTCTGGTTACACTGTCCACCTGGTGGGCTGGTTTCAGCCTACTTCCAGCCTGTTTTTCAAGTTTCTGGATGATATGAGGGTTGCAACAGTCTGCATGTGCTGTAATGAAATAGCATTTGGCCCAAGTCCTGCTGAAGCTGAATGCCACACTAAGGCTATTTGCATCTCTGTTTCTTCACCTTTCTGATGGTGGCTTGTAAATGGAGGTAGAAGGCAGGGCAAGGTGGGAATGTTATCCTTATATATGTATATGAAACTTTTTTGGTCTTTTGCTGTTGGTTTATATCATCATGACCAACTAAGTCTTTAATGCTTTTGGCTGCTTATTTGTGCAGTCTTTTAATAATACATGAGTGGCTTACGCATGAGTTGAGTTTCTCTTGAAGGTCTTTTGAGACTGAGTTTGACTATGGAGTTGGTTGATCACCGGTGAGTTTGAGCTGGTTGGACAGCTCTGTTGTGCTTCTTACTGTCTGGTCCTAGAATTAAATGCGAGACTATTAGAGCGTCCGTAGCTTCTAGAATTGACATGGGAGTATGTGAGAAGTGGTTATTCTAATGGGTGCAGTGATTTTTTTCCAGTAGTGTTAAGATCTAAACCAAATGTTATTCTATAGTCAATGTAATGAATGTTCCTAGGTGATGATGAGCAGAAACTCTGGCAAGTTCATTCTAAGAACAACTGAAACATCAGGGATAATTACTGGGTGGTTCTTTTTAAGATCTGTTACTCCAGGGAGAGAAGGGAGGAGAGATCTTCTCTAGCAGCCCTGTGATTTACTGGTGCAAGAACAGCATAGCTTTTAGGTTAAGAAATTATTTACCTATATATCTGAACATACTATATTTCTAGTTTTGATAGATAAACTTCAGATTCATTGTATTTAATCTCTCTATTTGCTGAGGTTTTAATTGGAAAAAGCAAATTCCAGAAATATTGTGTTGCAGTTCATGGTATCTAAGCACTTGGCTACAGGAGGGGATGAGGTCACTGCGCTTCCCCAGTGGGGAACTAGTTGCTGGTGGAAACTACTTGCTTCTTGTTTTTGTTTAAATGTGAGCTTATAGACAGTGTTTAACATTTTGAGAGTTTGATGCTGTTCAAATGCTGAGAATTTGTGATGGCAAATTGTTTCATAACATAAGGTGTTCGATAGCTTAAATGAAATACTGCTTAATAGTATTAAATATGCTGTAAAATTTCAGTGCTATGACCTCTTTCTTTAGTTCTGGCTTACATTCAAGTTATTTTATTCTTGTGGTCTTGTTTTCAGGCTGATTTTGAGGAGTGAGCAGGAGGTACCAGACTCGATGAGTTTCCATCGAAATGTCGGAAAAGTCAGGCCAGAGTACAAAAGCAAAGGATGGAAAAACGAAGTATGCAACGCTCAGTCTCTTTAATACTTACAAAGGAAAGTCACTGGAAACTCAGAAAACCACAGGTAAATTAAACTGACTTTGTTTATGCATTTTGTTTCATCTTCACTATTGTACAGCTAATTAAGAGTGCAATATGATAGTTAACTACAGCAGGGTTTTTGAGCTGCTCTATACAGCAGCTAAATGGAAGAATTGTGGAAGAACAGTTTTGATTTCGGTTTCTGATTACCTGTAAACTTAAGTTCAGGGAGACAGCATTTTCAGTTCAGTAGAATGTAAGTAAATAACTGTTTTATAGCTGCAGTTTCCATGTGTTATCAGTGTATGACATACCATTCCCCAGCTGTGCTTTTTGTTGTATTTCTGAAGACAACAGCACTTATGTCACTTGAGTATATTTTGAGATTATTAGTGAATACATTGGCTCCTAGCTAGAGTTTATGTAATGTCCAGAGGTTTAATATGAGATGCTTGTGATTATGGAACATACTTAGTAGAGAATCTTGTTTGTCTGAACTGATTAGTTGGTAGGTTGAATGTCCAGTGCAGTGTGTTGGCTTCATACTGCTTTTTTTTTGTTATCTGCAGTAAACAAACTTTATAGGAATGCTTTTGTTTGAGCAGTGTCTGCCAACTAAGACTGGCAGAAAAGATGGGATAGACCTGGGTGGGTATTCCTGGACACATTAAAGCATGATAAACCCCCCAAGAGGAGCGAGATTATATTTGACAGCATTGAAAAAATAGCTCAACGTCATACTTAAAATGTCTTCTCCAACATTCTGTGAGAGAGCACTGTAGAGCAGAGGGAACATATGTGCTTTCTCACTTCTGGAATAAGTTAACTGTAGTGACTCACTATTCAGTGTACGTAAGTTCTCCTGAAGCAAGTATTTATAAATCCCCCCCGTTTTTCTTTTTTTTTTTTTAATTAAACCATGGGAAAAAAATTGGCTTTCTAATTCTTACATTCTTAAATTTTCTTTTTTTTTTAACACACATTTTCACTGATTTCTGCAAAACAGCACTGCTAACTTGCACTTTCTGTTTTAACACATAGTTGCCACACGCCATGGATTACAAAGTCTTGGAAAAGTTGCTATTTCGAGGAGGATGCCTCCCCCAGCTAACCTCCCTAGCCTCAAAGCAGAGAACAAAGGCAATGATCCCAATGTGAACATTGTGCCTAAGGATGGCACAGGATGGGCTTCAAAACAAGAACAGCACGAAGAAGAAAAGTAAGTGACCAATGACATCAGGGTTGTTTTATAGATTCACAGATACATTAGGTTGGAAAGGACCTACAAGATCATCTAGTCCAACCATCCTCCTATCACCATCCCTACCCACTAAACTACTAAATCAAATCCCTTTTGCTGTAACATTTCTCTCAAGAGAGTAGACTTAAGTATTGTTTCAATACTATAATTAGAAAAGGTTTTAAAACAAAATGTATTGTCGTGTAAGCTTAAAATAAAATATGCTTCTCACCACAGAAGTGGAAGTGGCTTTTAAGTGTTTATTCTTTGACAATTGAGGCACTAATTTAAAGATGCGGGAGGGAAGTATCAGCAGTTTTCAAACTGGGTATTGATCCATTTTCTTGGTAGAAATCTAACTGGTTGTGGTTAGTTAAATGCTGCAGCTGATGCCTCTATCACTTGGTGGGGGGTTTTGCTGCTTATTGCAGTAATGCTGTGTTGTTAGTGTGTTCTACTCTTGTGAAAGCAAGAGATGACTGAAGGTTTTTTTCCCCTTCATTCCCATATGCTTCCCTACATTTAAATGTCAATTTTTGGTATCTTTGTGGAAAACTTAGACTTCAAGAGTTCACTTTTGTGCTTAGCTTTTATCTTAGGTTTGTGAAGCCACAAATTTACAATATTCTGCCCAGTGTTTTGTGTGGTAGTTCCTATACCCCAGAGGTCATTTTCATTTGATATAGTTAAATTGGTGCTGAACTCAATGGTTTGTTTAATAAAAATGCACTTCATCTGCACCTTTCTGTTTCCTGCTTCATATACTAGAAGTATGTTCCAGTAGTTGATTGTGTTTCTAAATAAATAACTGTCCCTCATCTTCAACTTGAAGGTGTTTGCCTGGCTTTTTATTACACATTATGATAGAGGCCTAAAAAGCTACATACAAGTAAAATTACGTGGGGAAAGAGCTTCTTCCCTGGAACAGGAGTGTATGCTCAGGCCACAAGTAAATTCTCCAAAATTTAGGCCACCTAATGCATTTGCTCAAGTCTTCAGCCCATTTTTGTAGTAACTGCTATAGTTTTCAATTTTCAGTGTATTTATAAATGTTGCAGTTTATCTCCAAAGTGTTCTGATGCTTACTTCAAATATAAATCCTTTTTTTAATATTGTAACACTGCTTTGGAGTTCATGGGAGTTGCTTCCTTCCTTTGTTTACTTAATTCTTTCCCTGCTGCTTTTCCAAATTGTCACTGGAATGCCAGTTAGGCAAGTAACAGTGGTTTCTTTTGCCTGTTCAGTCTCTGTCTGTGTGTACTTCTGTGAGTACAATGAAATATAGTTGTTGTTTTCCATGTATTGACAAAATGTTGCAAGTAGTTTTGTCCTTTCTGCTGTTGGCATCTGTCATTCCATCCTTACCTGTCACATATTCCTGCTAGCAGTGGCACTGTATTGTGCTTTGGGCTGACCACTGCAGTTCTCAGATCTAGGATTACTCAGATTATTTAAAGCATTTACAACTGTTTTTTGAAACATTATGTGGTGGAATTCAGCTGCTGTTTAAGAGGCTAACTATGTAACATTTGTAGAGATATCATTCTCTGGAAAACAACAGATTCTATAGTTGTTTGTGGGTGGCAATTTACTAGTACCCTTTACAGAAAGCAAAATAATCTTCAAGGTCTGCGGTGCAAACTTTAAACTTAAAAAAATAAAATAAAATAATTTTCCAGCCTGTTCTTTCACTGGTTACTTTTTCACTTAAGCTATTTATATATGCAGGTTTCAGAAACGTCTAGATTAAAAATGTCTTCCATTAGAATGCAGTCACCTTTTAGATTGCACAGAATGAGTCGTTATTTTAAATGTCTGAAGCTGTATTTGTTCTTCATAAATGTAAATTTTCCCATTCTGATTCACGGTGCCCATAAATTTTTTCATGGTGTCTCAGGCTTTGTCAGCTCCTTCACACAGAAATTTCTGACATATGTGCTTGTGTTCTGTCCGTTCGTGGTGAGCTTCTTTTTTGAAGTGCTTTCCACTCCCAGCTCCCAGGTCAAGAGTGTTACTCCTGATGATTCCCTTCCATGGTTGTAAATTAGTTTCTGATGGTCTGATAAGCTGCTTAGAAAGTTTATAATTCCATTCATAACTGCATTTTCTGCCCTTTGTTTTCATTCATTCCTCTCCACATCAGGTAATTGCTCTCAAAAGAATTAGATAATTCATTCCAGTTTTGACTTCTACTGTAACAGCTCCTTTTATATAAGAAAATACTTTTTCGCACAGAACATATTGGCTCTTCAGCTGCCTGGTTTTCTCCTCTCATTCACTTGTTTGCAGCAGTAATCCAGACAATTTTGTATTCATGAGTGCTTTTCCTCTAACTCCAGACAGCCAGAGGTGCCGCAGACACAGCCAAAACCTGCTGTTCCTGCTCCTCCAGAAGCAGCTCCTGTTGCCAAATCATGGGCCAACACCAAGCCAAGTGGACAAGATGGTAAGTGATGTTAAAGGTACAGAGGCTCTTGACCAGCCTAGTGGGCTCTAAGTGCTGCTTCTTGCAGCATTTGAACTCTGTAACCTTTTGAGTCTTAGGCAGACCAGCTGGGACTAAGAATGCTGTGGAAGCAACTTTCACTCGAGTGAACTTCAGCCCAGTTTAGCAGCATGTCTGACTACCTTTTTTTACTAAAAAAAAGGACCTGCAGGGCCTCTTTTTTGTATTGACACAGAAAGAATACTCTTTTTTGTATAGACACAGAAAGAACGATCAGAGTATAAGGTCTTGAATGTGGCTGTTCTTACTGCCACTTGCTGTAATGCCTAGCATTTTTTGTACAAGAAACATAAAGAGTTAGTGGTCAACTTGGTTATAACTTTGGGTTATTTTATGCAAAACGTGTGTGGTCTCGTTTCTATTTAAATGTTTGCTACCACAATACTTTCCCTTTATACATTTTGTTTTCAGAGTGGTGGTGTTCAAGTAATTTTTGTTGTTGTTGTTGTTTAGAAGAAGCATTAAGGGTGTATTTGGTTGTTTATTTTACATTATTGTTCTCAGTCCTTACTCACAATTTCCACTATTGTGAATCTCAAGTTGAGTGTTTTCATGACAGGTGTATAGTCAAATTGAACCTTTAGCAGAGCTTAAAAATTGCTCTTGGAGTTAGAGGTTACTTAGAATTTCCGTGCCTCTATTATGGAAAATAACATATGACATGTTTTGTTCCTTAAATTCAAATCTTGCAAGCTTTCTGTGTCTGAAGAAGAGAATTTTAGCTTCCTTGTTGAAAAAAGTCAGCTCTCTACAGATAGAATAGTAAATTCTAAATGATATGGTGGTAGCTTTTAAAACTTTATTTAGAGTTTGTTAACATCACATATCTAGTGACTTTGCCATTTCTTGCTGTGAATGTTAGAAACGGCAATTCTGTATTCTGCATTTCTTGCTCTCCTGTATAGTGCTCAGTGCTTCCTTCATTCTCAAATATAGAAGCTCTCCTCTGTGAAGCTCTTGCAGGAGTGTTGTATAATAAGGTTTTAAAAAAAGAAGGAATTAGTACTGGAATGCAGATCACTTTGCAAAAACCATTCTACATAAGCTGATAAGATCATCTCTGATGTGACACGGGAAATAATGACTCAGCTCAATGGCTTCAGAATGCATTTAGCTAATTATTTTATGGTTACCATGGCAGTTTGTATGCCAAGCCCAGATGGCATCCTCATTTCATTCAATTAATGCAGTAGTTGGTTGATGTTTCCAGAAGAAATACAGAATGTGAGTTGGCTTCAGCTGCTTGCTATTATCCTTAGTTTGAAACTTGGGGTACACCTGTCGTTTTCATACTTTCCTGGTCTGCATTTGGCTAGTGGAACTTACACTTCTTCCAGATGTCTTGTACATTTTCCAGCAGTCATTCAGCCAGCTGCTTCATGCTCCTTGTGTACGATGTCAGTTAAGTGAGGATAAAGTAAGTCCCTCTCTGATGCTATTGATAACCATGCAGGAAAAAACGATCACAAAACATGACGAGCAACATGTATTTCTTTGGCTTGTGCACTGATTAGGAGTTGGGGGTTAATTGCCACCATATTATATTTGAAAACTTTAACAACTCTTGTTGGCTGAAGAGGTGTCTATTTCATGCTGGTGTCTTGGGTGCTGTTAGGTTGATAACTGAGGATTCTGTTGTTTTGCAACCAAAACATTGTTGCTGCATAAACTTGAGCAGAAAACATGTTTCAAGATTTGTAAAACTTTTACCTGCTGAAGGACCTCGAAGATTGTTCCCTTGCCTGGCAGGCCTTTTGTTTAGTGTGGTTGTAGTTTTCTGTCACCTTGAGCTGTTGGATGTGGCTGCTTAGGAACACGAAGAATCTAATGCTCAGTAACAAAAAAACAAATTAACGTGACCTGTAGTAGGTGAAGTTGGAAGATTGAGAGCTTTTAAGCTGATCTGTGGGCACAGAGGTAATTGTTGTGGTATTTGCTGTCATCACAATACAGGAGAAGTGAAAAGAGAGCAGTTTATCCTGTGCTTAACATTTAACCCTTTAAAAGGAAAAAGCAAAACAAGATCCCTGTTTTTCATGTTGCATTGTTATTGCTATGATCCATGATTCTTTCATGGATCAGAGACAGTAGAAGTTCTTTTAGCTACTGGCTTTTTTTTTTGTCAGTTTACCTTACAGGCCACATAGCCATTCAGCAGCTTTAGTAGTAAATACAAATGTTTTATGAGGATTGCTCTTGGCTTGCAAATTCTTTTGCCAGTAATGACTTTATGGTTCATTTTTTAAGGATGATCAGGCTTACGAGATCACTTGTGACTGTGAGTATCTTATTTTGTAGGTCCAGCTCTTCCAGTAAATAGTTATTTCCAGCAAGAGTTTCCCAGTCTGCCGGCAGCTGGGGATCAAGAAAAGTCAGGCAAAGAGAAAGATGCATCTGAAGATGGATCTGGACCCAACTTGAGACCACAAAGTAAGTATATGGTACAAAGTTTAGTGAAATTGTTTGCAGTTGTGTGGAATGCATGTTTGCTCCCCCCCATACAAAAGAAATTTATGAATTCTCTTTTAAGGATTCATTTCTGCAAGGAAGAAATTCCTGCAAACAGTCCCCCCCCACCTGATAATCCTTTCTCTGTCTCCTCCATTATGTGGTTAAGATATTTAAGTGCTTGTCATAAAGATTTTTTGTGTTTAATTCCTTCTCTGCTGTGTTCCTGGTTTGGAAAACAGGTATTTAATTGTATTCTGCAGTTCCCTTCACATTTGCCTAGGCTGATGCTCTCAGGAGCATCTGTTGTACAGTATTGGTGTTTTCTTCCGCCTGCTAGATGTCATGACAACTAGAATATATATTCAAGAACTACCCTTCTAATGAAATACAACCCTCATCACTTCTATGACATTATTTATCAGAGATACAAGCCAGTATCTGAATACTTCTTTTCTTTGATATCTAATGCACAGATGTCATTTTGAGCTACTTGGGAAGTTTGTATTACCCCTCCTTGAAAAAAGCTTGATCTTTCCATTGGCAGCATCTGTGCACCAAATCAGCATTGGCTCACACCAGCTAAAGCTGTTTTCTGTCTTCTGCTGTTATCAGCATCTTTCCTAAATGACACTGTGTTTTAGAAGGTAGAGAAAAACAGCTAGAACTGTCTATAAATTTAGCTCTTACCCTTTGGGATCACAGCTGGCTGTAGGGCTGAAGAGAATTTGGAAACAGCCTCTGTTTTCTTAGCAGCAAACATCCATCTGCGTAGATTGCTGTGTCATTGGAAACTACCTAGGAAGATCAAGCCTGGTCTTGTTTTCTTTTACTGATTCAGTCTACGCAGGTGCTATTAGTTGGAGAGAAAGGTGGTAGTAAGAACAATTCATCCAATTCTTCAACAGGTCAAGAAGCTAAGGCTCTTGGGCAGGAAGATGGCAGTGCTGCTCCAGCAGAACAGAATGATGGCCTGAAGGCAGCAGAGAAGAGGGACGCACGGTTACCACAGGTCCCACAGCCCAAGCTGAATGGCCAGCAGCAGCCACCCATCTCATCTCAGTACAGGGCGATGATGCCACCTTACGTAAGTAGTGGTTACACCAAGTTTTACACAGCAGGGATTGGTTGTTGGCTAGTATGATTCCCTTGTACCTTTTTTGTCCTCCCTCCATGGAATACTTTGTAGTTTAGCAAGAAGTGTGGGATCACAGCCTGCTCCTCAAAGGACGTGGCTCCATATTGCCACTCCTGCTGTGCTAAGCTTCAACGTTGGTCAGAGGTTGCTGAGTACTTGTAATCGTTCCAGCTTTGTGGCCTGTTGGTCATAGTCATTAGAGCAGACTCTTTCAAGTGAAGAGCCTTGCTTTACTTCCGTTATAATTCCATTGTTCTCAAGTATACCTGATACAGTGATATTTTCTAACAAATCACTTCTGTTTTAAACTTTTCTTAGATGTTTAATCAGTATCCTAGAATGGCATATCCTCCTTCCATGCAAGGCCCAACAAGGTTTCCTAATTCTGAGCTTAGTAGGTAAGATAAAAGTGTTCTTGTTCTGTGATTATGAACTTTACATCTGACTGTAAAGGGGAAAAATTCAAAAGAAAAATATAACATTGCTCTGATTGTCTTGCGTACAACTGTATGCTGTCACTCATTGGTCTTCTAACTTTGGCTTGTGTAGACTACTGCTATATAGTGGTTATATAGTGTTTGACAACTCAGATGCAAAGCTAAGAGAATCCTGCATGATACAGGGCTTTTTAGTGGGAAAAGCAGGAGAGAGGGACACCTTGGTAACTCTGAGCAGCACTTTATCTGTAAAAGGGCTGTTGTTGCAATGTCACAATGAAAGTACTTAATTTCTGGTTCACAACTTTACTGCTCTTAAAGTAGAACTCTAATCCTTTCTCTTTCTCTTCTAGAGGGCCAAGGGGAAGAGGACCACCTTCGTGGTGTTCAGAACCTATTGAGCGTCCATCCATTCTTAGTGCGAGTGAACTTAAAGAACTTGATAAATTTGATAACCTAGATGCTGAGGCTGATGAAGGCTGGGCAGGTAAGAACTTCAGATTAATAATTTTTTTTCATTGCATATATAATTTTTCTGAAAGTTTAATAGAATATTTGCTTGTGTATCAGGTGCTCAGAGTGAAGTGGATTACACTGAGCAGTTGAACTTCAGTGATGATGATGAGCAAGGAAGTAGTCAAAAAGAGAAGGAAAGTGGGTGAGTTGGTGCTGCTAGTTGTGTGTGAATGCTACACAGGTAGCTTAGCTTTTGAGAAACTTGAATGAAGTGAGTGTGAAGTAGTTATTCCAGTAACACTTATTTTAGTAATTAAGTACTATATTAATCTGTGTAACCGCCTGCGGGCGCGGCTTGACGTGGAAGTGATTTTTCTTGTGAGAATTTTTCACTCTTGCTTAGAGATGTTGAGGGTGGAAGGCAAATCACCAAAGAACTGTATGAAATACTCCTTCCATTTTTCTTATCTCTTTGCACAGTGATGAACAAACACCATCAAAAGATTCTCAGAGCCCTGATGGCCAGAAAGAAGCAGAAGAACAGACAAATGCTAAGTCTGCCACCCAGGCTTCTGCAGCAGCAACCAAAGGATCTTACGGCAAAAGTTCACAGCTTGATCAGGTTTGTGTTTTCTTCCCTTCAGCTCTTTGACAAGAGCCTTTTCAGGAGAGATCCCACTCTGCTTTTTCTGGAACTGTCAGGTGGATTAAGGTTATGAACATGAGTAAAAGCATTATCTACTGCTTGTCTGAGCTGTAGCAACTGATGGGGTGTTGCTTAGCTTCTTCTGGTCCCAAATAAAGATAACATGTCTTTGTCTAGTGTGTTCTAACCCACAGTTGTGAGTAGTGAGGACTCTTGTGTCAGTTACTGTTGCTCAGCAGACAGGTTTTAACTTAATTATTTTGTCTGTCCATTGCTGTAACAGTGAATAAAGCCATGCTGGTATCCATCGCATTTTGTAGGGGCACAGTAGTGCCATGTTGACCCACACACTTTCCTTTTTTTTATTTTTTTTTCCTTTTTTTAAATCATGGCCTCGTTTTTTTTTTTCAGTACATCTTTGCAGTAGTGTCAGCTTTTCTTGGGTAGACAGATTTTTCTGTAGACACTCCAGAATGCATCAGTTCAGCCATTTTGGTTTTTGGATTCTTCTGGAGTAGAAGAATGGTAATCATCTCAGCTTATACCTCCTTCAGTTTGTTGTTTTTTATTCTTCCCGTGAAAAGCTTCTGTTTGTGTTGAGTGAAAATTTCCTTGAAGCATTTTCTTCTGACACCAGTAACAATGAAGATGGGGAATCCTGAATTTGTTCTTGCTCTTTCTCTCTGTATAAAGATTGTCATTTTCCAAGATTTGATGCTACACTGAATCTGAAGGAAAACACTGTAGTAAACTAATTTGCAAAATTTAGAACTAGTTGTTCAGCTGCAATGAAGACATTCTTACCCTCTTTGCATGCATGCTAATCTGTATCCTCCTCAAGATAGTTCACTAGGTACAGCATTTGAATGTAGTAGGAATTTAGTACTCTTAACAATTGCCAGCCTTACTCTTGTTACAAGCTATTTATCCTGCTACTGTGTTTGATCCAACAGGATCGGGGTCCAGCACAGCCCTCTATACATGAAAGAGGCGGTCCTCCTCTGCATCCCAAGTCTATTCTACCACCGGTAAGAATGATCAGAATTGTCCTTATTTTTTTTTTAGTTGAATTCCTTAATGCTGTGATGGAGGGAATTAGACTTGGAAAAGTAACAATGCTTCACACAGGAGTAAGCCTTTTTCTGTAAGAATTAAAGTGATTGTGGTACCCGGGGCTGGTAAGAATGGTACCTCGACACAACCATGTTGCTATTTGTGTAAATTGTGTAAATCTTGAAAGTGGCATGTAAAATGCATGTGAACTTCAAGACCTTTTGATTATCTAGCCTTACTTGGGACTAGAGAGGAGAGTGACACGAGGAAGGTCTTTAAGGACTGAGTGTGGCTTAATATTGGCTACATGCCCAGGCAAACAGGGAAATGAAGTTCCGAGTGAAATGTATAGGTAGTAGTTGCTCACCAGTTTTCAACAGTGCTTATTAAAATCTTGGTTATCCTAAGATAACCTTGAATGTCTTTGTCTTCTTGGACTTTCTGTCTGAGATCTACCAGAGCAAACTGTAACCAAATCTAAAATGCGTTTGTCATCTTTGTAGTCTCTTTGCATTAACAGCAATAAGAAGTGACACAAGCTCAACTAAACTTTTACTTCTACTTTGCGTTCAGGTTGCATGGGAGGTGTCTTTCAAACCTTACTCTGTAAAAATGCCATCCAAGTACATCAGTAGGCAAACAGTTAAAAAGTTGTATTTCAACTAATTTGTTTCATGTAACCGTGCTATAGCTGACTCACTGGTTTTAATCCTACAGCATCCTCCTCCTCCTGATCGCCAACTAGGACCTGGAAGGCAGGGACCCTTTCCCCCTAAACCAGTACCAGATGAAGATGAAATCTGGAAACAGAGGAGAAGACAGCAGTCAGAGATATCCGCTGCAGTTGAGCGAGCTCGTAAGCGCCGGGAAGAGGAAGAAAGAAGAATGGAAGAACAAAGAAAGGCAGCTTGTGCAGAAAAGCTGAAACGGTTAAATGAGAAATTTGGCTGTATGACAAAACCCTCCCGGGAAGACCCTCTGAAAGAGAGAGAGAGGGAGAGGGAAAGGGAGAGAGAAAGAGAAAGGGAGAGAGAAAGGGAAAGGGAGAGGGAACGGGAGAGAGAGCGGGAAAGAGAAAAGGAGAGGGAAAGGGAAAAAGAAAAAGAAAGGGAGAGGGAAAGGGAAAAAGAAGAAAAAGAAAAACTGGAGAAAGCAAAGGAACAAGAAAGGGAAAAAGAGAAAGAAAATGAGAGAGAGAAGGAAGAAAAAGAAAAGGAGAAGGAGAAAGAAGAGGAAAAACCAGCCCATGAAGCTCCTGAGCCTGTAGAACCTGCGGTAACGCCTGTAGTAGAAAAACAAGAAAGTGAAAGCAGGAATAACAAGGAAGAAAAAGGTATGCTTGCATGCGAGTAGAAGTTGACTCTCTTGAAGCTGAGTCAGAATATAGTAGTAATCTAGCAGTCTACTTTGCATGCCTGATTAACTTTGTGCATCTAGATCATATGTTTTCCTGGCACACCGCAGTTGCTGACTCTGTCATTTGAGCTAGACCTGTCTGGCCAACTCATCAAAGTGTTAAGGCAAAAACTGAGTTATGTGATTTAAGCAGAACATGAAACAATACAGAAAAAGTAAAAGACTTTTTTTTTCCTTGCTAAAAGAGAGTCAGCAATTCATATTGCCAAAAAACAACATAAATTATTTCAGTTATTCTGTTCTTTAAGCAGCCCTAGAGGAGTAGTCACAAAGAACACGTGTTTATACTTAGTGCATTTTTTTGTAGTGGAGCTTGAATGCCACAGGAGAGCTCTGTTAGACTATTAATACATTGGTGTCATCCCTTAAATGGATTAAAAGTGACTGTACAACTGAACTTTGGTTCATGAAGAAATTGATTAAAGTTTAATACTGTAGCACTTCTTAAATCACACAATAGTTGCAACATAAACTGAGAAATTATTTATGATTATTTGAGTTTAAAGGGAATTCTGAGAAATATTAATGTTTTTAGACTCTGTTCTTTTTGCCCATGCGTGTTTTGGGAACTAGAACTGTGAGTTTAGAGAAAGCAGGTTGTTTTGTTTTAGGAAGATATCCTTTATCTAACACTCTAGTTAGTGTGAAATTACTAGCTTTAAAATGCACTGTTGTCATCTGCATCTTTTTGTTTGTTTGTTTTTGTTTTCAGAAGATCAAGCAGTCTTTACCCGACAAGACAGTGGCCGGAATGAGAAAGAGATTTCACAGGTGACTCATGAGAGTGAACCAGAATCAGGATCTCAGCCTCGTCCTGCTGTTTCCTCAGGCTATTCTAAACAGTTCCAGAAATCATTACCACCGCGATTTCAGAGGCAGCAGGTAACCAGCTAGTTTGCTGAAAGGAAGAATAATGTGATGTCTTCTGCTTCATTCTGGATAAGAATGTGACCATTTAGGGGAAAATAAAAAATAAGTCCAAGATGTTGGTTTCCAGCTTCTGTAATATCTATTGTAATGGCAGGATTGGTTTTGTAGGGAGCACTTCCCATCACTTGCAAAGTACACGAGAGAGCAGAAGATGAGAGGCTTTTAAAACTGGCTGCTTTTGGCATCTGTCACCAGAAGTAGAGCATTGCCCTCTGGGTGCTTGTGGAATTGGGAATCTGATGATGATTGTTTCTGCAGCTTTGCTTTAAAGGCCATGACACTCGCAGATACGTTTTGCGTTCAGTTCCTATGGTGTGAAGAGCACTGGTCATTCACAACATAGACAAAGTATAGATTGTTCTGTATCTCAGCTGAACACTAGCAAGACTGTAGCTATTCTAAATTGTATAACCTTCTCCCACCATCTCTCCCTTTTCTCCTTGTGCATCCTGATTTGTGTTTGTGATTAATTTTCAGAATATTTAATATCCCAGAGGTGACTGCAACCCTTATTTCTGAGGGTTATTTTAGTTCTGCTTAAGTCTTCATCTTAACACAAAGTCCTTTAATGCTATTTTCTGTTTTTCAGGAGCAAATGAAACAGCAGCAGTGGCAGCAACAGCAGCAAGGTGTAATTCCACAGTCTGCTCCCTCACAGCCTTCTGGTGGCCCTGTCCCTCCTCCCCAGCATAGACCTCTTTACCAACCAATGCAACCACATCCACAGCATTTAGCTTCAATGGGTTTTGATCCACGGTGGCTTATGATGCAGTCTTACATGGACCCACGAATGATGTCAGGAAGGCCTGCAATGGATATGCCTCCTATTCATCCAGGTAAAATCTGACAACTCTTCTGACTGTTGAACTTTCTTGGGTTTGAAATAGATGTCTTTTATTAACCACATTATAAATAGTAAATGATCTTTATTTAAAAAAATTATCATTTGAGATTGAGTAGATTTTAATGATTGTGGGAGGCTGAGGCAGTCGTACATCAATGTATATGTTGACTACAAAGTAAAATCAGAGCTTTCTCCTGAATCACAGACAAGTTACTGTCAACAGGGCTGCATTCAGAATATCAGTATAAGCCTTACTTGCTTACGGGTATTATAGTTGGCATGAATTAGATTGTTATACTATAAAAACAATGTATTTACAGTTCATCTTTCCTTATGTGTTAGCTCTTGGTATTACTTTGGTTTTAAATGAGAGAGGAATTCTGTTATTTTTGTCTTATGTGCTAGCACTTCTGAGGCGTTGCTGAATTCCTGCTTTCAAATTCTTGACACTAAAAAGTCCTCTTAAACTTTTGAAATGGTTATCTGATTTGCAATAGGGAAAGCCAACGTACATAAATAACACCAGGCAAGCAGACAGTGTAATGGAGAGACCACTGAGTTAGAAGGAACAGGGCTCAGGGGAATGCATCTCTTGAAAGAAATGTAGGGATTGAATGGATAAAATGGTAACCTAAGTAAAAATGATGAAAACCATAATGCTTCTTTTAAAATGTTAACATAATAGGACCTAGAGTTTTAATAGAGTGCCAAGAACCATCTTTCATCTTGCCTTTTGCCATTCATATCTCAGAGCAGTCTTCATTCTCAAGGTTACAGGTCTCCAGGCCTGGTTCTTTCCATTACAGTGGAAACAGACAGCTTTTGCTTCTGTTGTTATAGAGGGCACTGGTGGTGGATGTGACTTAATCGTTCTGAAGTCAGTTGACAGTGAATAGACATTTGGTTCCGATAAGAGAAGGTATAGAGGAAAAATAGGACAGAATAACGCTTTTTAGAACCTCCTAAAATACTTTGTGTTTCGTCAGCTAAGTCTCTTTGCTAATTCAGTTTAAACTTGTAACAGGAATTATGCCTCCCAAACCACTGATGAGGAGAGACCAGCTGGAAGGATCAGCAACTAGTTCAGATTCATTTGAGCATATAGCTCGCTCAGCAAGAGAGCATGCTGTTCCTTTGTCAGAGCCCCGCATAATGTGGGGGTCAGATCCGTACCCCCATCCTGAACCTCAGCAAACTGCTTCTCCTCCTAAGGTGTTAGAAGAGCCTGACAATTTGAGGTAAGCCTGAGTTATGTACTTTTTGTCTGTCACTACTGAGCCACACCTGCTTACGCATTTAGCTGTGTAATATGTATTGTAAAACATGGTTTAAACTGTAAATTCTGACCAAGTTAATGCTGCTTTTCACACAAAACTTTAAAAGAAGTAGTGGGTGGAGGGAATGTACTTGGCACTGTTGTATGAAACAAGACGTGCGTGCCACATAGTAGGGCATAGAAGAACAATTCGCCCATTGTTTAGGATCCTTAGCCTGATTTGATGAATGGTGGTGCGATACTGCTGTGAATTTTCAGTTTTGTAGAATGCTGCTGCAGTGTTGTATCCAGTCGTTATCTGCTCTCCATTTTCCCCATAGTAGTGAGCTTCTACCTGGTGTGTATCAGTTTCAAAAGTGTGTCTTGAGCGCAAGTGGTATAAATCAAGACAGCTGCCTTGGGCATCTGTGAAGTACCTTTCCCGTTTTTTTTTCATGCCTGTGTAATACTTGCTGATAGACTGCTGGCCTGAAGGATCTGTTTAAAATGTGTATTCAGCCATTAACGTTAATAGATTTCTAAAGCCAACTGTACATTTGACACTGAATTTTTAACCAGAGTGGCATAAAATGGATCTCTGTAAAACTGGCAGCCACTGTGAGAGTTGATGCGTTGTTCCCTGGATCTAGAAATCCTTCATTCAGACAGAAAATCCTTCAAGTAAATGTTTATGAATGAGAACTTCATCTTCCCCCATCTCTGCATAACGTTCTTAATTGTTGTTTTTTAGGTCTGAGACACACTTGGAGCAAGAGCGAGTCGCTGTTCCTGCTGCAGCTTATCCTGTAGAACGCAGCCAGCTGGACTCTCATCCAAAGACAGACTTTTTCAGAGAACCAGGAGAGGTGGAAGTACAAAAGTTCCCAAGCAGGTCTTTGGAAGATGCCCAGCCTCTCCAAACTGACACATCTAACACTAAAGTTAATTTTGAAGGAATTGATGAGAATATTTCACGCAGCTCCGCAGAAGATCTCATGCCTGTGGGGGATAGTCACTCTTCACTAAAGAGAAGCATTTCCCACGGCTCTAGTCATTCTCTAAAATCAGAAGAACAGAGGAATGATACAGCAGCAAATATCCCTAAAATAAGCAGCAGGCCTGTTGAGTCAAAAGAGACAATTGAGAGAATTGAGATTAAGCCGAAAAAAGAAGTTTTGATCAATAATAGAACATCTGAAGGACCTAAACCTGAAAAAACATTTAAACCTAAGTCTGAAACAAGATGGGGTCCTAGGCCTGGTTATGGCAGGAGAGAGGAAGGCAGTGATAGACCAATAAGAAGATCAGGTCCTATTAAAAAACCTGTGCTTAGAGATATGAAAGAGGAGCGTGAACAGAGAGAAGAGCGTGAACAGAGGAAGGAGAAGGAAGGAGAAAAGATAGCTAGTGAAAAACCAAGCAAGTCTGAAAAAAGTGACAAAAAGGAAGCACCTCAAGTGCCAGTGCCTCAGACTGAGCCAGAGACATCTGCTTCTAGCAGCGCTCCTTTGGCTAAGAAGATGGTCCAAGATGCTGCTCCAGCACCAGCAAGCCCAGAGAGTGCTCAGACCGAGACTGCAGCTAAAGTTCCAGTTCAGCCACCCACTCCTCCCGTGTCACAGCAGCTACCAGCTGCACAGCCTGCTGTTCCACAGCTTCCCCCTGCCATACTGCAGCAGCCACCGACTCAGCCTGCAGCACAGGCACAGCAACCAGTTACCGCAGTGAAGGAAGAAAAGCAGATAGAGAAGGTAGTTAACAAGGAGGTTGTAGAGAAACCACGCTTAGAAACCAGACCAGTAAAAAGAGAGCCTGGCTTACCACCTAGGACATACTGGAAAGAGGCTAGGGACAGAGACTGGTTCCCAGATCAGGGCTACAGAGGCAGAGGTCGTGGGGAGTATTATTCTAGAGGTCGTAGCTACAGGGGTTCTTACGGAGGACGTGGTCGGGGCAGTAGAGGCCATAATAGGGAGTATCCACACTACAGAGATACTAAGCCTAGAACAGACCATGTGCCTTCTGGGCCTGTTCGACAAAGAGAAGAGAGCGAGACTCGCAGTGAGAGTTCAGACTTTGAAGTAATTCCAAAACGCAGGCGGCAGCATGGTTCAGAGACTGATTCTGACAGCGAAGTTCATGAAAGTGCAAGCGACACTCTCCTTTCAGACAAAGACAGTCTCATCAAAGGCAAGCACCCAAAAAGAGAGGAGAGAGCTGATGGCAAGAAACCTACAAAGCCTCTGTCATTCAAACCTGAAAACCATATCAGAGTGGACAACAGATCTCTGGAAAAAACATATATAAGAGATGATGAGAATAAACCTAAACCAGGCTTTCTTCCTAAAGGAGAACCTTCTAGACGAGGCAGAGGGGGAATGTATAGACGTGGTGGAAGGGATCCTGGTGGGCGCCCTCCACGGCCATCCACAATAAGGAGACCAGCCTACAGAGACAATCAGTGGAACCCCAGACAAACGGAAATCATTAAACCAGAAGATGGGGAACCTCCAAGGAGAAATGAGCACTATGGTCCTATACCAGTTGATAAAAGACCTCCGAAATTTGAGAGGAAGTTTGATCCAACTAGGGAGAGACCACGAAGACAAAGACCTGCTCGGCCTCCAAGGCAAGATAAGCCACCACGCTTCAGGCGCCTAAAAGAGAGAGAGGCTGCATCGAAGATAAATGAGGCAGTAACCAGCTCATCAACTACTGCTGCAGTCACTAATGTGGTTACTGAGCCTTCTAACACTGCTCTGGATGTTTCAGGAAGTAAGACACCCGACTTGTCTAATCAGAATTCTTCAGACCAGGCAAATGAGGAGTGGGAAACGGCCTCAGAAAGCAGTGATTTCAATGAGAGGCGTGAGAGGGATGAGAAGAAAACAGCAGATGTAGCAGCACAGGTGGCTGCAAAAGCAGGAGAAAACACTGGAGCTCCAAAAAGGGAAATAGCCAAGAGAAGTTTCTCTAGTCAGCGGCCTGGAATAGACCGTCAGAACAGACGTGGCAACAGTGGGCCAGCTAAACCAGGGAGGACCTTCTCAGGGCCTAGGAGTGACAGGCGAAGTGGTCCTCCACCCAGAAGTGGAAAAAGAGGGTGAGTACAAGCTTTGGTTAGGAAGCAGGCATAGCTGTGGTCACGTCTTCCCGTTGCAGTTCAGAGCCATTGTTTCAGATTTGTAGTAACTGGTAGACAAATGCAAGATAACTACATGCACCAATATCTCTGTGCTTTCTATTTTTTATTTGTATGTAGAATCCAGAAAATTGACTGAAGTGCATTGCGTTCTTACACGTGTACACAGTGGTAATAAGCATAATTAAAAAAAAAAAAAAGTAATTATTCATTTTCTCAGTCGGGGTATGTTTCTCAGGATCTGGATGCAAGCTGAAGGGTTAATGTGAACACTTTCGCAGTTTAATACATAGATTGCTGCATTCTATGTGACCTGTTGTATTTTTAGGTCTGTCATCTGACAGAAAAGCATACTGAGACATACTTGCTATGGAGAATAAATTTTGTCTCTCTATAAGTTAAATTTGGTTAGAACTTGATATCTAGTGTTACTGTTTTCCCACTATTTTGTAGCCACAGTGTACAGTGGCCCAATAGGTGGGAAACTGAGCAAACCATTTCTTCATTAATTTCCTACTTTTCTAGTTCTTGTAGGCTGCTGTATATTAAGTTCACATTTTCCTTGGACTTAAAAACTTAAAATCAGTGCTCTAATGTCTGATTTAAAAATACTAAGACTTTCTTTGATCAGTGAGTTAAATATGATTTTGAAACAAAGGCTGGGTTTTCCAGGTTCCACAGCAAAGCCAGAATGCTTCAAGTCTCTGACTCTGATGGCTGCAGAGAGCTTCTGGCAAGGGAGCCTGTGAAACATTGCATACTGTAAGCTTCCATTTTTGTGTGTGCTTGCTTGCTTGTTTCTCTGCAGAAGGCTTTACTAGAGTTTTGAACTGCAAACCTGTGTGTCTAACTACATAGAGTGAGGCAGAGTTCATTTTAAAATCATGCACTCTTTTTTCCTGTGTGTGCTTATGACAGCAGTGCATTGGACATAGCACCAAAACACCTTTTGCTGTTCAGTTCCTGCTCATTGAGGAGCTGAAAGTAAATGTCTGCAGCCTATCAAGAAGTTACACAATAAACACTCTTGACTCTATAATGTGATTCGTGTTTCCTTAGTTCCTTCCTTCCTATGCTCTATGGATGTTAATTAATTTTCTTAATATATATTAATTTTTTTCAATATAGGCCATTTGAAGACCAGACAGCAAGTGTGCCTGCTGTTGATCCTACCAACACCAACTCTGTGCATCAGGAGGAAGGAGGTGTTAATGCAGCAGGGCAGAAAAGCACCAAAGATGCAAGTGGCAAAAAGAGAGAGGAACCTAAAGCTGGTCCAAAGAAGCCTAAGGAAAAAGTGGATGCTTTGTCTCAATTTGATCTTAATAATTATGCAAGTAAGTATTGATAAGATACCATGCTAACAAGAATATGCAACCCTGCAGCTTTGCTGGATATATTGCTAGATGTTTGTAAATGAGAATATATATATATATATTTTAAATGCATGAATAATTGTATAGTTCAGTATTGCTACTTTTGCCATATTTTATTAACTTCTTCACTTACTAAATATTCAATTCTAGTTTACCAGCAGTGAATTTAGCAAGCAGAGCCTTAGCTTTTATCAACGCCATCATCTGTATCTGCCTATTGGGAAACTGCTTCTACCTAAAGCAGTTTGTTCTTAATGTATTTTGTTGTGCACTGCATCAGCAGCTGTTAAAACAGCAGCATCTGTACCTTTCAATAGGTGTTGTGATCATTGATGATCACCCTGAAGTGACAGTAGTTGAAGACTCCCAGTCTAACTTGAATGATGATGGTTTCACTGAAGTGGTGTCTAAGAAACAACAGAAACGCCTGCAAGATGAAGAGCGCAGAAAGAAGGAGGAACAAACAGTGCAGGTACAAGGCTCAGCATTTGTATCAGGCATTTGTGGTGGGAAAGAGCTCCTTTCAATACTGGGAATGTTATGAGGTGTGCAGTATCTTCATTTCAGAGAGCTATATTTTCACCTCTTAGATGTAACTAGATAGTTGTCCTAAGTTGTTCAGAATTTATAAATCGAACAAATTTTCACTTGGACATCTTAGGTAGGATTCAGTACTTACTGTTCGGGCTACCAGCTGTGAGAGTAAAAATTTGCTTCTTCTTGCAGGTTTGGACCAAAAAAGGATCGAGTGAAAAAGTTCGAGGTCAGAATTCCAAGCTTCCACCCAGATTTGCCAAAAAGCAGCAGCAACAGGCAGCAGCTGCAGCTGCACAGCAGGCACAAGCTCAGGCACAGACTCCATGTGCAACACAAACTCCAGGTCAGCCTCCAGCTTCTGTTCAGCCTCAAAATCAGGCTGCAGGAGGGACAACAACCAGCACAGAATACACAGTGTCAGGCAAGGTTTTGCAGAACACCCAGGCTCACAATGGTCTAGGAACTGATCTATGGGAAAACAAGGTGCCTCCTACAGCAGTTCTGAATGACATCTCCAAAAAATGTAAGTAGTGTCTTCTGGATTCTTTTTTTGGGGTGAGAGGGGCAAGTATTGTAGTTAGAGAATGCTGGTTCTCAGCTCTTAAACATTTGCAAGTGTGTTTTGCGCAGTGAATAGAGGGCAACATAATATTTTAACCTATGAATCCCCCCCAGAAAACTTTTGCAGTGTGACATTACTCAGTATTTTATGTTGTTATCATACTCTCTATTTACAAAATATAAGGATATCATTCTCTTCAGAAATCTGTGTTTTGCTGGGCTTGGTCAAACTTCCAAATGTGATGGTCAACCCTCTTAAATTAAAGCAGCTAAATAGGAATCGTATTGCTAACTCCTGAGTAGGCTAATAACTGCTGAACCAGAACTTTGTTAATCAACACATCTGTGGTCTAGTTTTTCTTAGACAGTTGATAACTTTAGCCAAATGCATTTAGCAACTTAGGTTTTTTGGTGGTGTTTTGATTTTAACTCTGTTCTTACTTGTCAGTGGGACCTATTAGTCCACCTCAGCCACCTTCTGTGAGTGCTTGGAACAAACCTTTGACATCTTTTGGATCAGCTACATCTCCAGAGGTAAGGATGAAGGGAAAAGTAGGGTAGCTGTTCATGAAGCTGATTCAAATTGTCGTGAAGATTGGGCACAGATTATCCTTTATTTATGTGTGGCCATACTTAAACTAGCACGTACAGAATTTCATGAAGTAGGGAGGTAGTACAGAAAGACACAAGCTAATGCTTTTATTGATTACAAAACAGGAAAACTTCTTTGTGATTCAGATCTCAGATTTCACGATTTTATTGTTAGTTGCTGTTCATCGTATATATATATATATATATTTAAGTTAAAATATTGTATAGTTTGTGAATGCTTGTGTCCAGTTTAGTAATGCAGACAGAAAAAGGATACTTCCAAGCAACCAGACATTTTTTGTCTCTGCTTAAAGCAGGAATATGATAAGTGGTAGATGCTTTCTTACCCTGGTGTTCTGCTTATCCCCTGGGCTTGGCACAGTCCTAAATACTTTACTTTAAAGTCATGTCATTTAGTTCTCTTGGGCTTTTTTGGTATTCTTGACTTCATTGTTTTAAACTGTTAGGTTGTCTTTATTCTCTTAGGACACCATTTTGGATGGCATAAGGACATCTTTAAATCCTATTTAGTCTTTAATTGTTCTTGAATGTAAGTTTCGAAGTTTCAGAGAATAATATGACCTTGAATCTAGACTTTATATTGTATTTCCTTTTCCGTACCTGATCTTTTTCTTGATCTTGTTTATGTATTTCTTCACTACTTTTACTTCCCCTCCACTTGAGCTCATATAAATTAGGAAGCTGAGGAGAAAGAATACAGTATGCCTTGTTTACTACCTGTAAATTTGTTGCAGCCACAAATTATGCTTTTGCTGGCAGAAGGTAGAAGCATACTTGTGGTGTTCAATCAGTATACTCTGTGCTCTTTTATTAACTCTTGGCAGTGTACTGATGTGAGTCTTTTGAAACTGCTCGTTTTTTAAATAGGGAACAAAGCCTGGGCAAGAAGGTGGAGTTGAGCTTGGTATAGAAACTATTCAGTTTGGAGCCCCTGCTTCCAGTGGTAGTGATAATGAAGTTGGTCCTGTGCTTTCTGAAAAGTCGACTGACAAACTACCAGAACCAAAAGAGCAGAGACAGAAACAGCCTCGGGCTGGACCCATCAAAGCACAAAAGGTAAAACATCATGTCTTTTAAACTTAAAAAGCAAAGAAATTCAGTCAAAAAGAAATTACAAATAATTGAGAAATAGAATGCTGATTTAAATAGGACGAGACCTATGAAAATTGCATTCCATGTTTTGTATTTCCTAAAATAATAAACAGAAGGTGCTTGAAAAGAAGATGGGGAATTCACTTGAAGTAGCAAGTGTAGGTACACAGCATCCTAGTGCAGGATGACTTGTCCACTGACTCTTATTTGGAGCAACAGAGGTGGGATTATGAGTCTGTGTTAGCTTTGCTGGAAGAGTATGGATTTTGTAGGGTGTTTCTGTTTTGAATTTTTGAAGTACACCCACCTGTGCTTATTTTGCTGAGGATGTATTGAGGCAGACTGGTTTGTGTCTTACATCTCCAATTTCAGTTCTTCCTGCCACCACGTCTACCTTTTTCCCCCACACCACCATCTGCAGCCATTGACATGTTGTGCCTTGCTTAGTTTTGTACTGCGAATTACCAAGTAATACATCAAGTTGCAGGGAAAGAAGTGTTTGGAGGAAAGAAGCATCTTAGAGCCCACTGATAAGAAGTCTCAAAAACACAGACATCTAGATAACTTTTTTTTTGTAATTAATCTGGGGAGAGTGAATTGGTAATCAAACTTAATTATATGTTTCTCATTCTTCTCTGGAGATTATGGGGCTCCAGTTAGTGGAGCTACACTTAGTGATCTTTCAGATTAATGAAACTTACTTTCCTGTTGTTTTATTCTCCAGTGTGTACTGATCTCTGCATTGCTAGCACTCAGTACAAGCTCCTTACCTGAATGAAAAGGTGGCTCTTACAGATACCCTTTGCTCATAAGTTATTAAACCAGTTATTTCAGTCTCTTGGTGCCTGGGATTTGGCAGTAGTCCTGATATACTTTAATGCCCTTCCTGTCTTTCTGGAAGACAGGTGTTTTGGTTTTTTTTCTTCAAAACCCCTTGAAATCTGAAATTGTAGTTATATGCAGAGTGAATTTAATGAGACATTTAGTGGCTCTGCTGCAGTTGATGGTTTTCATTGCAAGATATAAAATCCTAACAACAGAGAAATGTAGAGTAGCTATTTACGCTGGTGAGCTGTGGTAACACAACATATTCAGAAACCAGTTATGCCTAGAACTGCCTCTATAGAATCACCTAGATACTAAACTCCCCCTAAAAATGTCTGTTATATGTGCAGAGAGTTGTGGTTTTTTTTTTTCCCTGCTTGGTTTTAACTGTTAAAGACTCCTGAAGGTTTTGTTGAAATGAAATGGTAAACTCATTGGAGATGACCATTTTAAGGAGCTTTTCTGAATGAGAGTTGCAGTCTTTGACCCTCCTGATGGATAGGAGGAGTGGAAAAAAATCCTATGTACCCCAAATCATGATGGTGTGCACTGTGAAGCCTAGACATTAGCTTGTTCAGTGTCTGCAGGCAACTTGAGAGGAATGTACTTGAAATGAAGCAGTTTGCCTCTCAGAATGTGACCTTAAAGTGTCTGGACGAATTTCTTCTTGTGTTAATTGTTAGAGGAAAAGGTATTTTGGGTGAGGTGGGTCTAATGATCTTGATTGCTGCACTGCAGAGCTTAGGCACTCACTTCTATGGTGCTTTCTTCCTTCTCTCTAAAGATATTTTCCAGTCTGTATTGGTCTCCCAGAGGCACTAAATACATTTGGAAAACTCCCAACCCTCCCCAAAGCCCAAAGGTGTTCTATTGTAAGGAGTCTTTACCTATTTCTGAAACAGATAATTTGTGTTTGTAGAGACATACCATCAGCTTTTTGTTTTCCACTATCAAAGCTTAGTCAGTAGGATTTCAGAGGCTGCCTTTAAAGGTTTTCTTCTGCTGCTCTGTAGTAAGGTGGGCTGAGCCAGGATGGATATGCCTCTTTAAACAGAACATTCACGTTCCCTGAGGCCCTTCATTCTTGAATTCAGCTGTACAAAAAGGAACTACTGAATTACAGCAGCTATTCCAGTCATAGTCTCTACAGTGTAAGGCAGTGCTTGAATGTGGGTGTGTTTTTGTTTTTTTTTCTGGATATCTCTGTAGTGCTCATTCACTAGGAAAAAATGATGCCAGTACTGAAACATCAACAAATGAAGAGGCCTTTTTTAGTTTTCTAGTCTCCTTGAACCCTGTAAAATCAGAGTTCTCTGAAGATAGAGACAACCTGTATGTACATGAAGTCTCATGTCTTTCTTACTTTTCTGTACTTGTAAGAAACATAGAAATGGTTTTCTTCTGTAGGTTTTAATTAGGTCTTATTTTAGTTGTACTCTGTGTAATAATGTCTCACTTGACAACAGGTTGAAATTCTTAATGTCCAGAGTGGACGCATTTTGTATACTTGCCACTAATTTAGTCTTGATTGATGTGTATATTAGAAAATACTTAGCTTTGAGGAAAGCTTTGTTAAGTTTAAACAAAGATGTTTTAAGCATGTTAAAGTACTGTTTTATGGGCAGGATGTGGGGGGAAGACATAACTGACAAGTTAACACTAACTTAGCTTCCAGACTTGAGTCCGGTAGAAAACAAAGAGTATAAGCCCGGTCCTATTGGGAAAGAGCGTTCTTTAAAGAACAGAAAGGTGAAGGATGCCCAACAGGGAGAGCCTGAGGGACAGGAGAAGTCATCTCCCACCTCTGTGAGAAGTCCAGAGCCTGTCACTGCAAAGGAAACCAAAGCAGCAAGTGAACTGAGTACGGAAATAGGAACAATGATATCTGTGTCTGCTCCAGAGTTCGGAACAAGCACAAAGGTAAGAAAAATATTCACATATTACAGAGCACTATATGTAAAATAATACTATGGTGATGTAACTAATATTTGGTTGCCTGCTGGCTGTTATCAGGACAGCAGAGCTTACTGATTTAGCAGATTTGAAATGGATAGCTACTGCTTGAACTTAAGTAGTTCTCTGGAAGTGGTGTGGAGGCGTTCTGTCACAATCCTTACAGAGCTCAGCTTGGAAAGTTGTAAAGTCTTGCACTGCCTTGTGAACTTGAAAACTGTCCAGAGCCTTAACTTTCTGTGGAGAGTGGCACTAGAGCCTGATACAGGCAGATTGTGTGAACTTGCGTCTTGAGGGCATTTCTGGTACATGCAAGATGAGAGCTTGATTTTCAGCAGAGAGATGCAGAAAAGGAATGTCCCCAGTAGTTGTTTGAGAGCGTGAATAGGATGTCCTGAAGCTCTAGTTAAGTGTTCTGTAGAGGGGAGGGGTAAAATAAATCTCTAAACTAGGAATACGCTAAAGCATTGGATAAGGTTTGGTCAGTTTACCTAAAAGTTCTGTGTGTCAGGCTTGGGATATAATCAAGGTACATCCCCTTTCAGAATTCAGGACTCATCACAGTTGTCAGCATGGAACTCCCCTGCCTTGCAGTGCAGTGGTGACTTACCGTCAGCCTTCACTGTTCTGTAGCTCTGTTCTTGGCTGTTATGCACTGAAAGCACTGAATTGTTGAAAAACATCCATGGACAGACTCTCTTGTTTGCATAATGGCCTGTGTGGGAGCTGCCTTTTCTTCTGTCAGTTGTGTCTAAAGCAAGAACTATGAGTGTCCTTAAATGGAAAGGAGCCACGCAGGATTGAATAGATGCTAGTTCAATCATTACACCTGCCTTGGTAATAGGAAAGCTTGCAAAGCAGTTTTGTGAATTTAGACTCAAGTTTGTTGCATGCTGTCTCTTCTTCATCTCAAGCAGAAGCATTTTGATGCCTCTTAGGAAAACCATTCCTCTGCAGAAATTTCACCAATAGTTGAAGAATCTGCAATCCAAATCAGTTTCTATGTTTAAGCCTGCTGTTGGGGTTGGGGGAGAGCAGTCATAGCAGGTATTTGTCAAGCTATCATACAAGCAGAAGATACTGTTGTGATGAAATCTTGTTGCAGAGCAAATGTTAAAGACGACAAGTTTCCCAGCTATTAGCTGCAAACTTGATTTTGGGTGAAGTGACAAATGTGTGAAAGTTCAGTACTGGGATTTCTCATACTTCCTAGCAGTTTTTGTCTTAGGTAGTAGATGTGGATGATTTGTGTTGACACCAGAACTTGGTGAAATGCCTTTCTTTTGTACACAGAATCACAAGTGCAGAGCCATAAACATCAATCTGTTCAAGTGTTTGCTAAGGAGGCTATTCTTTGTGTGCCATGTACTTTCTCACCATCTCTCAAACTTCTGTGACTAGCACTTGAGTGGAAACTCCTTTTCTGATCCTATAGAGTAGACATCTTTGTTTGCTAGACTTAACTTGCTGGTAGCTCTGGTGAAGTAAATCAGTACCATGTCCTCTCTATAAATGTATTTTGAAAGAATGAGGTCTTCAGAAGGGAAGCCTGTATTTTGTGCCTTTCTGGCTCTAGTTAAAAGCTGGTTGCCTGTGTTCTTTCAGCTGCTGCATTATTGAAGTGTCAAACCACTGTCTTCTAAAGGGAGGACCAAATTGAAAGGAAAACAGAAAATTTGTGTTGAACATGCCAATTTCCAACAATTTCTTTATTGCTTGAAGTGGTTTCTATTAGAAGCATTTAATATGTGCTATAGATAGGCCTTAAAGCACCTGTCCCAGCAGTTCCAGATTTGCTTCTGAATTCCTTTGTCATGCGGAGTTCCATGGATAGTAAGTTTTCTAGGAAACAGGTGGTCGTATTTTGTATTACCTTCTGTGGAAGTTGAACCAACAACCTGCAGATCTATTAGGGAAGCTAAACTTCATCTGGATTTCACAGAAATATACTGATTAGTGTCACAGCTGCTTTTTCCTGTCTCTAACATTGTCTGTGCTCATTAAAGAGGGAAGAAGCGATGACATCTTTAATCTGTTGTTTGAATGTCAGATGTTTGATTTTTAGCAAACCAGAATGATTTCTCTATAGGTACTTTACCATCTTTCTTGGGAGACTACTGCTCAGGTTGCTGGGAGGCACACTTTCTTTAGTGGATTTGTTGGTTTGAATGCTTATGAAAGTCAAGCAGAGGCTTTGTAAGAGTTATCCCATCCATACTGAAATGAACCCCTTAGTCAGTTGGTATGTATTTAGTCAGACAGGACTGTTCTGCCTCAGTCTGTGAATGTAAATCACTTTATACTGATGAGCTGTTTGTTAGGAACATATCGGCATGATTCTCTGAAGCAATTTCAGCAGTTTCTTTTGGATTTTGTAGTATTTTTGGAGTAAAAGCAATTTGTTGCATAGGTCTCTGAATCAGTTAAGACGTTGAGCTTTCTTCCATTTGAGCAACTCCAAGTAAAGTTTTGAAGCTTCCTAATCACGGGAATGATCAGTACCTAGTGGATATGGCAACACAATTTTGGATGAATGGTTGATAAAAGCTGTACATTGCAGAGGTGATATCGAAAAGGAGACACACTTTATTTAAAAATAATTTCTGAAACGGCTCAGTTTCTGAGAAGCACTCTGGTTTGGATTAATTTGATATCTCAGGAATAAATCAAATATTCAGCAAATTAATTATTTTGTAGGTCCTTGCTCCTTTGTGGCTAGGTCAGCTCTGAGGTCTGCTGTATCTTGCTTATCAAGTCACTAGGTTTTGTGAGTGTTTCCTTTTGGGCAAACTGAACAGTTGTAGAAGTAAACCTGTTTTTTCTTCAGATATAAATACCCTGTAGATAACTTCAGAATTTACTGCTGATGCTGTTATTACAGTTACTAATTGATTTATTCAGTAAAATGGTGGTTTGGAAGATTCGTTTTAATTGGACAACAAAATCATATGGTATCTATATGTGGAAGGCTCCTAGACTTTTTTCTATCAGTAAATGAAAGGTGATGATTAACCAACCCATGATATCTGCAGTGCTGTTCTTGCAGCTAAAGCACTGTCTTTTCTGTATGTGTAACATGTAGCTTATTCTTGGAGAACAGTTCAGCATTGCACACCCACTTCTGAGGGCACCACAGTGGATGTGTTAGGGTTGTTTTGTTTGAAGTTCTCTTAGGGGTGAAGTATTTCTATGCTGTGGAATTATACAAAGTTGTGAAGATAGCAGTAATCTTGATTTAATTTCTTTTGTGGAGAATTGTATTGCTGAGACCGTGTAAAACTTGGGTCTGAGCCTTGAAGGTGTTCTGGAAATGTTACTTCAACAACTTCCTGTCTTATGTGATAACGGATCTTAAAAAAACAAGAGGCTGTTTGGTTACACTTAATTAGAAGGATCTTATGATTAAAGCAGCTTTGTGTGCTTGCTTTGTTCTACAAATCTATATCCCATATAATGTAATCTCATATAATCTTATATCCCACGAGTTCAACAAGCAAGATAATAAGTATGTGGTGAAGCAGGTTCTTTCTGTCTCCATCATAAATACATGGGTGTGCTTATGGTTCAGCTCTTTGTCCGGATCTTTTACCAAAATAAGTTTATCTTTCTTCCTTGCTGATTAGTATCTTAGTGCTTCAGTTAATATTTTAGGAGACTTAAATTAGACTCGCAGTGAATTCAGTGTGCACTTTTTGTAGCTATCATCGTACTGGTTGAGTATGGTTGAGTTAAACAAGCATCATGTCTTCAGTGCCTTCAGAGGCATTGTGTTGGCACATCCAAATACTTGTCAACAGCTAATGTATGTTTCTGTTACTTCTTGGTGTTTAGTTCTGTAAAAATGATGGAGCTTATTCTGGGCATTCAGCATTTGCTGTTGAACTAATGAATCTTGGCTAATTTAGGAGTGTATGGTCACACCATTTATCTAACAGTCTTATAACAGTTCTTATAATCCTTGTTTGTCTAGAATACACTCAGATTTAAATATCCAGTGACAAAGACTAGAAACTATGTTAAATTTTGCTTCAGAGACATGCCAGTACCCTTTTTGTTCATTCTCTAGGGAACTGGCAGTGCCATCATTTACATGTTTTTAGCAGGGAATTTAGACCTACAACTGCAGTACTCACTGGCTACAGTTGAGTCCGTGAAAGTGAATTTGATTCATGGAGTATGTTATGGCTTACCTAACTCTGAGGATAAATAAGCTGCAAGGAAGGCCTTTGAGTAGTATTGCACTTCCACCCCTTTTCTTTCTAGAAATCAATGCCCAGTGCAGAAACTGGGAAGCAAACTTCAACTGTCCAGAGAAAAAATGTCTTAGAGTTTGAGACAGGACTTAAGGAAAATAGTTCTATCAAATAGCTCCCTGGGTTCGCTTTTGAATCTGGAAAGCCTTGTTACAGACTTACCCAAGATACTCCTGATTGTTTAAAGTTACAGAAAGATTTCAGCTAATACGTTTTTACTTTTTTGAATGAATTGGACTAAAAGTGCCAACAAATGGCTAAAGCATCTTGGGTGACCAATGAATGCCTGTACCAGCACAGTTCCGTATGTGTAATGCCAAGGCATGACATCACTCTATTTCCTTGCTTTAAAGTCTGTATTTGACTTGTCTCAAGTCATGTCATGAGGCAAACTGTGATCTCAAAACACTTTTGACTTCAGTAGCAGTTCAGCAGCAAGGGTTACTGAACAAGGATGTGCCTACCAAAAATCTTTGGGGGATAAAATTCTGAGCTTCTGTTGAATTGTGAGGCTTCTTCCTGTGCAAAGGCTGCCCTTTGTCCAAGAAACTTGAAATTGGATTTAGGTAAGGGAGATATTTTAATGGAATTATTTTTCTTCACAGGAGTCTGTAACAGACTACACTACACCTTCTCATCCTAACACAGTGGCTACTAGCAGTACAAAAATGGAGGAGACTTTGGTGACGAACGTAAGTCTATTGCAGTGAATCGACTTGACTTTGAAGACAAGAAAATTTTTCACACTTCCTTAAAGCACAAAATACTGCCTTCAGTTAACAAGTCACTAGAGTTTCTTCATGTTGACTAGCTGTGCACTACCCAGTGTTCTTATTCTGAAGGACAGTTGTTGTTTCAGTTAGTATCTGTTCTGGAATTCGTCAGATATTTCCTTATTTTTCAGTGACCTACAGAGCAGAGAAAGTGTGAAAACATTTCTAGGGACAACTCTAAAATATACAAAAGATAAGTATAACAGATGCACTCTCAGCAGTAGCCAGGCCTTGAACCTGGTGCAGACATCTGTAGGTGAACTTGAAGAAAGGCTTATAAAAAGAAAGCAGTTTTGAACTGCAGCCCAAAATCAGTGACTGTGTGTAAAGGGAGCACCTTAATGGCTTTGAAAACGTGCAGCAGGATTTCACATATTCAGCAGAGATGTAATGTCTGTCGTTGCAAAGGCAGTGACCCTGACTGTGTGTGTGTGGTGTACTGATTGAGAAGACCAACTGGATTCTGTTGTGGAGTCAAGTTTGTCTCGAGCTTGCTGGGATACCGGGTTGGAAACACAGATCTTGTTATTTTTGTTTGAGTAGCAGAGGTATAATTAGCTCAAGAGTTGAGTCACTTGTTGGTTGGGGGAGGGAAGAATTCATGCAGTGGTGTCTCAGGTTTTTACTGACGTCTTGTGAAATGCTTTTCAGCTTTCTGCAGCATCCTTTAATGCAGTTTTGAAGCAGTATTGGTTAAGGTTACTCTTTTGTCGGATTTCCTGGTGTTGTTGTGGTTTGTGCCTTTGGTGGTTTTTGTAGAAAACTGACTTGTGTAAATTGTGGTAGTGTATATACTCCAGTGTGGCATGCTGGAGTTGGAAAGGATCTTTGATATCGCCTGCTTCAAAGCTTCAGTATCTGTGTCTTTTGGATTAGCCTGACATCATCAGTAGGTGGAATTTCATTAGCTGTGGTCTGTGAGAGGAGAAAGATGGACAAAGAACTAGTCAGAATGGAGTAGATGGGTATTGCAGTGTTTTTGGTATGTTCTATTTAGAATAGCAAGGAAATCATCAGTATTTTCTTCAATAAAGATAGAAAATCCCTTTTGTCAACTTTATTTCCCTAGGTTTGACATCTTTAATCTCTTGACAGAGAAGATAACTGACTTTGGTTACTGGATGGCAAATCTGTTTTTGTTTGTGTCTTGGTCCTGTGACTCTAGGTTTATAGCTTCCTCTTTTCAGAAACTACATCTCAGAACTCAGGAGGTCACTGTACCCCATGTACTGTATTGGTACAGAAGGAGCCAAACTTGGCTTGGGAATCATTTTTGCATATCAGTAAAGTAAGATGGTGTTTCAAAGCATATCCCAAAGCAGAAAGTTGATATTTGCTTATGCAGAAGACACAGACCCTTCAGAACCCTAGTCTTCAGCCTCTTTTTATTTAAAGAGAGTTGAGAAGCATCTCAGCACCTGCTGAATGACCTTTTCCCACCTGCCATATTTTCACCTTAATTTATCAAAGTCTCCCTGCCAAATGCTCAAGCCTTGATGAAGTTGTAGCTCACTGAATAAAGCTTGAGCTTTGCTTTTTCTGGGGCTTTCATAATAGACGTAGTTAGAATGTGATGTGTGTTGCCTGCCTTTCAGGTGCCCCTGCCCCACACCCTTCCCCTCCCTAGGAGGGAGACTCTACAACAGAGCTCCAGCCTAACTCCAGTTTCTCCCGCTACCGTCGACCTCACCCTCAAGGTATGTACCACATCCCTCTAAGGGTTGTTTTCTTGCATGCAGGGGAAAATTAATGGAGAACTTGCTGGTAAACCTTTTTTTAGAGCCTTCCTTTGTTTCCTCTGCTGAACTGCTTCTGCATATAAACGGATGGCTGAAACACAAGACTATCAAAGGATGCATTTAAATTCTAAATCTCTAACCCCATTTTGCATTAACACTTGGCATCAACCAGTCTTGGCTCCCACTGCCCTGAAAAAGGATCCTAGCATTTTAGCATTGTACCATTGTGTTCATGACAAACCATCAGAATCTGATTTTTTTCTTAATTTTTTTTTTTTTGTACGTGGCATGAAGCAAGTTGCTTAGTTGGATATTAAAGGCTGCCAAGAGTTGCTTGGTAAGCCAAGCTTGATTTTCTTAGCTGTAAGATTTTGGTGTAGTGATACTGTGTTTTGAGTTGGATGGCTAAGGTTGCAAAAAAGACAAAGCAGGTGGAGTGTTGGTGACTCTGAAAGGCATTTCTATTAGCTAGTCAGAATGTGCTTTGTTGTGTTACAAATATTCTGTTGTATAGAATATTTTGAGTGGCATTTTGCCATTTTGGTGGATTTTGGGTTGTGTGCATTGTATAACTCACTAACATAGTATTGGTCTTTATTTTACTACTGTGTCTTTAGAAGTTTTTTGGTCTTCTTGGTGTGTTAGATCTGCTTTGCTATTGTCACTGTAGGTGATTGAACTAGTAGAAACGTTGTTACTACTTCCAGTATTAAGAGTGATGTTTGAAATCAGTTTCTGTAAGTTACTTACAAAAAAAAAACACTTGAAACCAGGGATTGGATGCAGAACTAACACTGGACAAAGTTATTTGACAGTCTTGGTGAGACTTCAGTCTTGCTGGCATGGTTTGGCAGCTGCTTGGCTCGTATTCTCTATGGATGGTAGTTATTAATGATCTCTTGTTGTGTCTTTGCTTTTCTTTTGTTAACACTTTTTTTCCTGGGGAGAAAAACAAGTAACGTCATAGACACTTGGGCCAGCAAAATGGGGAGAGGGCTTGAGAGGGACAAGTAAATTAACAAAACTATCTGATTCTCAGTTGCATTCTTGTGTAACACTTTGCTGTAATCTGACTTTCTGGCGCCTGAAAGCATTTTTCTGAAGTAGCGGTCTCTAACTTATGTTTAGCAACTGGATATCTGATCCACATAAAGTACAGGTAGGGTTGTTACTTGAGCATGAAACCACAAAGGACGTGACACTGCTCAGCTACAGAGCAGACTGCAGCGTTCGTTTGCCTATTTCATCCTGCAGGTCTTGTTTTATAGTTCTGGTGTCAGTGATTTGATTCATTTCTCAGCAGATGATAAATTTTGCATGTGTGGTAGCAAAATACATTGAAGATCCATGTTTTGAGGCTACCTTAAAGTACAATCTGATTAAAATCTGAAAGATGTTTGGAAACAGCTTTGTTTCTCCGTGTTCTCTGTTCCAGACACTGGAACACTACATTTTCTTTCAAATGCTGAAGGCAACGAGCTTGTTTTGAAGTGTGCACTGAGGCTATCACTTCTACAAAAGGCTTTCTGGCCCAGGCAGAGCAAAGCTGTTCTTTCTTGTCCTAATTCATATCATCCTTGCTATTAAAAAATATACCTTAAGAGCAATAGAAAACAGTGTTTCTTTCCCTCCTTTAGAGCTAAGGCTCCAGGTTCTGCCTCCTTCTGCCAACCACACCTACCCCTAGTACTTTGTGTCATTCTGTAAGAGTGTAGGTATAAAAGGTGCTGCTCTGAGAAAGATTGAGAACTTTTTCCGTATACCAGCATTACTAAAGACACCTTTACTGAGGCAGTAATCCTCAAAGGACTATCTGTCATGGCTATTGCTAGTTAAAGAGCTGAGCAGAAGAGAGCCAAAGCCATCTCAGCTTGAGTTGCTTGGCCTACTTCCATGTTCCAGAGTTCAACATAAAATCCCTGAGTCTGAAATCTGGCATCTTTTGAATTTTATTTTGTCAGTCACCTAAGCTTTGACATAGAGAAGCACATGCATGTTGGTATTTGTCTCCAGCTAAGTTTATAGGTAGTAAGTTCTGGACTGTTAATTCAGTGTCAAGGCCCTAGTGGGTGAACAATGAAGCCTCAAGCAGCCAGGATCTTCAACGTGTGTTCTCCTCTTCCCATAAGTGAGCAGTAAGCAAAATCACAACACATTCCCAAGTCTCACTCAATTTTGAGCTACTTCCTCTTTCACATCTGCTCTGTAGATGGTGCTGCGTGGGTACTTGTAGAATACCAGTCTCTCTTCCATCCAGAGATTGTTGAGGAGCTCTTTAAAACCAAGGCTCACATCTGTTATGTTATTTGCTGCGTTTGTAGTAAATTGGTAGGGGTGTGGGATAACTTGAGAAATCTTGGTAGTGTCTAGGTTTGGAAGACAAAATTCAGTATGTAGGCTCCTGCTCTGGCTGTCGCTAGTTACTGCTGGACATCATGAAACTTGATGAACATAGTACAAGCTTCTGTGCGTTCTCCATTCAGACATCTGCAGGCACTTTCCTCATTTTCTCATAATTCCAGTGTAGTGTTCCATCTTACACAAAATCCTTTCCAGCAGTTTTATGATGAATTTTTATGTTTGTCCTATCTGTAAGGATCTGAACCAGTTTGGAGGACAGTGTTGTGATGGGGAAACTAAATGTAAGTGCATGATGATGGTCTCAAAAAGAAAAATAGTTGTCACCTATCTTCAAATGATTTGAGGTGCAACAAAGGTTCTTTCCTTCCCCTTTTTTTCTTGAAGAATAGAGCTCTAGCTACTTTCTTTATGGAAGTGTTATCTTCATGTTAGCCTCTTTTTTGGGGCACTGCTTTCCTTTTTTTAATCACTTTTGAAGCATCTGGTCAAATAATCCAGGTTCTCTTTGGCCTGACCAGGCTGTACTTAATGCATTTAAAGCAGGGTGGTTGAAGGTGTGACTTTCAGAGGCTACCAGTCCCAGTTAGGGCACTACTGATCCACGCAGTGAGGCTGGTGAGGTTATATTTGAACCTTTACAAGTACCTTTAAATACAGCATCTGGCCTTGAGAAGCTTAGAGACCTCTAGATGAACGATTTTAGTCTCTGACATCCAGCTGTGCACACCTTCTTTCCACTTCAACCTCTAGCTGTCCTCAGTTGTAGAGAGGCCTGTGGGCTTTGAGCATTTAAATTACTGGATGTGATCTGAACCTAAATATTTTCAGTAGTCCTTCAGAAATGTCTCAGTTCAAAGATACAGTGTTACAAACCTGTTCTAGCCATGGTAAGATTGCTGTTGTCTGGAACAAAACCCTAGTTCTTCTCACTTTTGGTGGAAGAGGGTTGTGTATAATAGTTTTAGATTGAGGTTTCAACTTACTCGCTGTGCAGTAGTGAAAGTCATTGTAGAAGGAGGAGTGGGAAGCATCTTTAGCTTTAATGTAATGCAGTATGCACAAGCTGTGTCAGCTTTGATTGCATTTTGAACAGCAATTGATTTGGAAACGTGCACTTCAGAACTCTTGGGTTTTCTAAAATGGTCACTCAAAATAGATGACTTAGCAATAAAGCAAGGAGCTGCTTTGTTTAAATCATCCAATTAACTTACAAGAAGTAGTCTTTGTGCAAATACTTGGATTCTTTTGTACCTTTCTTTTGCTTCCTGTGTCACTTGCTCTCTGTGTCAAATAAAAAGTAAGGCAGATCAGTGAGTGAACTCTCGTGAGTACTTAGCATTAAGATGAACTGTGCACGTGTGCAGTTGGAACAGATAAGAAGCTCCAACTTCAGGCCGTATGCTTTTTGCATGAACAGAGTTGCACGATTATGATGATTTTTTAAGAGGCTCGCATGAAGCCTGAGTTGCCTTTTGAACTAAAAGTAACTTAAAAGAGGAAGGCTGTTCAGCTGGTTGAACTTCCTAATAGATGAGGGAATTTGTTTTCTTTTTAAATAGATGGAGTCTGCACGCAAAGCATGGGAGAATTCCCCAAACATGGGGGAGAAGAGTTCACCAGTGACCTCAGCAGCATCTCCCATAGCTGGTGGCAGCAGCAGCAACAGTAGCAGCAGCAACGCTGTGCCAAGCAGTGGCACTTACAGCTCTTTCTCTAGTGCATCAATGCCTCCTATTCCTGTGGCTTCAGTTACACCAACAACTTCACTATCAGGTACTGGGTGTCGAGATTGGAATGTCCTGTTATATTATTGCTCTTTGTTATGTGCTCCAAGAAATTAGATTTCCTATGGAAAGATATTTAATGCAAAGATGACAAATTTAGTGCAGATATGAAATGTTGGATCTGAACAGTAGCTTCCCAAATACTTCTAATTAATAAAGAGTCCCTTCCCCTATTGCACTTCAGTCAGCTAAAAAGAGTATTGAGTAGACGTCTTTCTGCTTATGCTACATATGAGGACTTGAAAGAGGATGTAAGCTTCTATTGGCTGACATAGTTTCATTTTGTTTATCTGAGTGAAGGGAAGCAAGTGGGATTTTTTGGAACAGATGTTAGTTCTGGCTGCCACTCACTTTCAGCAGACAGGTTCACCTTCCAGCAGACACTTCACCCAGGTAGTTGCAGTGTTAATTTCATTTGCGGATGTACTTTTGGAGTAGAGGTTTCAACAGCTTATACAAGATTCCCTTGCAACAGGGAGAGCAAATACCTGACAGCTCCTCAGTAACAATGCTAGTTCTCACCCTTATTTGCTACAGCCAAAAGATGCTGTATCTGATTAAGTCTTCACACGTAGGAACATTAGTGTATGTCAAAACCTCAGCTTTTCAAAAGACCTTTATTTGAAGCCAGGCTTTTGGTCTTGAGAGGCACAATCACTGTACATTGTAGTATTATTAACTGAGATAACTACTTTAATATTTTCACATCCTCCTGTGCTTGAGAAGGGAGAAATGTTATTGTAGCTCTTCCTGTAGTGAACTTAATAGAATTATTCTCTCCACTCTCCGTCTGCCTTACAGTGATGGAAATAGCCACAGTTGATCTCAGTTTTCATTACCAGTAGTGGCTGTGCTTGCATAGCTATACCAAAACTGAACATTGACAGAGAGGAGGCTTTGGAGTGTCTTCAGCTGGTTGGTGATACACCACTTGCTTCTCTCCTTCTAGGAGCTGGAACATACACAACCTCTTCACTGAGTACAAAGACTGCAAGCACCTCGGACCCTCCTAATATATGTAAAGTGAAACCACAGCAGTTGCAGACAAGCAGCCTAGCTTCTGCAAGTCACTTTTCCCAACTGAGCTGCATGCCATCCCTCATTGCCCAACAGCAGCAGAGTCCCCAGGTTTATGTGTCTCAGTCTGCAGCAGGTAATGGTGTTTGACTGAGAAACCACGTGTCTAATTTTTTTGGAGTTCTGGAATTTGAGAATTGAATTTCATTCTGAATTTATTCATAGTAAAGGCAGAACGATGGAGAATGTTTCATAAGCAAGTATTCACTAATTATCTTAATGTACATATGCAGGTGATATCAATCATGCTGTGTTGTTAGCTTATTGAGGAAAATGAGTTTCTAGCTCTTTGATATACTCTTTTTATGTTTCAGAATTTTAAATCACTATTAAAGACCAAGGATGACTTAGTGATGGTGATTTGTAATAAGGTACCATAGTAGTTTATGCTTATGGCATTTTTCTTAAAGAAAATCCTACGTCCAATTAACTTAAATTACATGCCCTTAGAGCATGTTCTTTCCCTTCCTCCATTAAAAAGCCTATTTCGACCAGAATCTGTTTTGTCCTCAAAGAGTCACACAAGACTGAAGATGCATATGCAAGACTGATAGATTCTGATAGGGGTGACTTGATAGATAGCAAAGAAAAAATACCACACTTTGCTTTGCATCAAGCTGTTGTGTTCAAACTCCAGTAGTTGTACTGGGAAGTACTGACAGTGGTTTCATCTCTAACTCTGTATTGCAAAGGAATGCTTGGAAGTTGATGTTAATTGTATTTCTTTTCTTGAGGTACTGCAGCTCAAATTCCAGCTTTTTATATGGATACAAGTCACCTATTCAACACCCAGCATGCACGTTTGGCACCACCTTCTTTGGCCCAGCAGCAAGGCTTTCAGCCAGGACTTTCTCAGGTATTTGGGGATTTTTTTCCTTCCTTTCTCCTCCATCTGAGCTCTGCCTAATTGGTACATAGGGGCAGGCAAGAGTGGGAAGATTTCACAAAAACCAAAATCATGCCTACTGTTGCTGCTTCATATTGATGTGTATGGGTGGTATTCAATCTCTTCTGCTCCTCTTGATTCAAAACAGTTTTCATAAAAGCTTTCACTCACAGTGTACTTTGTGAAAATGCACATTCACAAAGTGCTTGTATGATCATGTTAAGACAGGCTTATTCAATTTAATGGATTCTTCTTTGTGCAGCCTGCTTCAGTTCAGCAGATCCCCATCCCCATCTATGCACCTCTGCAAGGGCAGCATCAAGCTCAGCTGAGTTTAGGAGCAGCACCAGCTGTGTCACAAGCCCAAGAGTTGTTCAACTCCTCTTTACAACCTTATAGGTAAATAGCATGTGTGAATTTATTTGCTTTCTGGGTGGCAGAATTCATAGAACCTGCTTCCTTGCAGATGTATTCTGTGTTCAACATCTACCTCGTCTTTCTGCCTTTCCCTCCCAAAATCTTCAACCTGTTGATCTGCCTAAGAACTCTGTACACAGACTGGTTTGCATGTACCAGTGGAAATGTGAAATTTTGAGTTCAGAAGTTATGAATGATACTTGTATCATGAGGAAACCAGGCTAAAAAGCTGAAAACATAATCTTACATACTTAAAAACATAAATTAAAAAACAAAAAAAAAAAAGTGGTGGAGGGGGGGAGAACGTATGACCCTTTAATTCAGCATTTGGTTTCCTGATCATACCAACACTGGAGTCTGGAAACACTTTGAAATCCTGATATGAACCCCTGATTTGAAATAATTAGTACATATCAACCAAGTTCTCGGTGAAAGGAATTGTAAATGGCAGACACTGTCCTTTGAGATAAGAGTTGAAGCAACTCTCTCAAAACTCTTTATTTGATTCTCTGGTCTGAAGGTGGCTCTTCAGCTGACTTAAGGGGAGAAGCTTGAAGAAACACTACCTGGTGGACTAAAACAACCTGTCTGTTGCAGTGCTTTGCTGTTTTGTTTGTGGTCTTTGTTTTTAAACTGTGGCTTTCCTATGGTGATGACAAAGCAACTGAATATCTTGCTAAAATTAAAGGCTTTGGTGTCTGTCTGTGTTCCAATTTTGAAGCCAGAGCGTTTGTTTGGGAACTGCAGTTGTCAACATCCAATAACTTGTTAATACTGAAGGTCGGACTCTGGAGACATCTATGAAGTCAAGAATACAAAAGCAATTTGCTTCATGATGAAGTGGGACTTCTAATGTGATACTTTGACACTGACCTACCTTGTAGTGCGTGAACTAAGAACTAGTAGTTGCTGTATAGTATGGTTTGGTCAAATTATGAAAAAGTAATTTAGCCTGCTGTGTATAAGGGTATAAATAGAAAAGCCTAGTTATTTTGGATGCCTTTAGTATCTAATATTTTGCTGCCTGCAGAACGAAAAAAAACAAAAACCTTTCTTCTAGTAAAAATTCAGCCAATCAGGTTTTCTCATTCTATTTAAACAATATCGAAACTCATGTTCTTAAACTTCTGGCAGTTCATTGTTCATCTCTCTTCTCCAATCTATTGTAGGTCCCAGCAAGCTTTTATGCAAAGTGGCTTGTCTCAGCCATCACCAGTAGTTCTGTCTGGTACAGCCTTACACAACTTCCCAACAGTACAACACCAGGAGCTTGCAAAGGCACAATCAAGCCTGGCATTTCAGCAGACTTCTAACACACAACCTATTCCAATCTTGTATGAACATCAACTTAGTCAAGCTTCAGGACTGGGAGGCTCTCAGCTTCTTGATACACACATTCTCCAGGTAGGAAATATTCAAAAATGCAAAACTTCTGCAGTGGTTTGATTAAAAAATAATGCAATAATAAATAAAGTATTGCCTACTTTTGTAATAGTTACATGAAGGTAGAGGTGGCAGAAAACTTCAGACACTTGAAAGATAATGTTCTTTTAGTTTCATAAAGGTACATTGGAGTAATCTCTTAATTGAGGATTATTCTCCAGAATACAGGAATCCTTGCACTTGTATCAGTACTGGAGTTCTTGATTTGGTTTCTTTCATTGTAGGTGGCAAAGGGTTATTCCACTATTTGCAAATAAGCGTTTTATTACAATCTGAAACATTCAGCTTTTCATATTTCTGTGCTGTTTTTTCTACTGTACTACTGTGTCATGCTGTCTCAGTTTTAAGAATTATCGTAATCATTATATTAAGTATTATTAAGTATCTCAGAATTAAGTATTCTTAATGTTGTTTTTCACTCTTCCTAGGCCAGAGCTACACTTACTCAGGCTTCAAACCTCTATTCTGGGCAAGTTCAACAGCCTGGCCAGAGCAATTTCTACAACACTGCCCAGTCTCCCAGTGCTCTCCAGCAGGTAAACTATGGCATGGTAAATTTCCTAAATTGTATTCTTCTTAAAAGCATGTTGTTTATGATGGTTTGGATAGGTTATGGGAGAGGAGGTTACAGGGAATCATTAATTCTTCTAAACTGCGAGAATTAAAAACTGATAGCAGAGGAGAGTTACTGCAGCAGCACTGCAAAATCGAGTTATGAGAAGTTGAATGGCCCGCAAGTTCATTACGATAGTTTATCCCTGGTCTTCTTCTCATAAATAGCTCACTTTCCAGTGACAAGCAGAGATCTAGGTTGCACGCTGCTGTTTGGTTGAGGCACGTGCTGCCTTCCTGGGCTCAGATATCAGTGGTGGAAAGAGACAAGTAAAACTGCAGGATGTTTTGTGCAGCCTAATTGTTAACACCAAGTTTCACTGAGTCAAAAAGTCAGACCTGCCATGTGTCAGAGATCAAGCATGTAGAAAACAAATGAGAAGTGGGCAGATAGAAGATCAAACAAGCAAAATAGGACAGCTGGGTCAGTAGCATGCATCAGGAAATTTGTAAAATAGCTCCAGTGGAATTCTTTTGTGAAAGATCTGTTAATTTGCTATGTGCAAGTATTGTCATTTTCACAGTGTGTTGTCTAGTGGCTTCCATCTTCTGGTTCAAATTTTGATTAAGTGGGTTTGGGGAGGAAAAAAACTATAGTAGACTACTTAAAATATGCAGGAAGTTATCCAAACAGATGTCTAGAAAAGGGTGTTTAGAAATTGGGTCTTAACAGTTGAAAATAGCTGGCAGTTTTAAGGACCTTCTGGAAATGTTCATGTCTTTGGTGTGTTCAAACATGACTCTCTCTCTACTTAATGTTGTTTATAATTCAGAGTAGAACCTTGCTAAGTCTTTCACATCTGGAGAATATTGTATCATACATAGCCTTGTAGTCACACAGTATATTTTTTCAGGATGATCAAACTCCTAATTGCAAAGATTCCTGCAAGTCAGGTCGCACTGTGGTATTTTCACATGCTTATTGCTGTTCTTTAAAATCCCTTTCAACCCAGAATATTCTATGATTCCATACGAGATTAAACCATTCACCCTGTATATAACTGAAAGCACAAAACTAGTAAAGAAGGTTAAGCAGTGACCCTTGTGTATATGTTACTGGTGATTCTGTACTTTATTTTTCCCTGCAGGTAACAGTACCTTTACCAGGATCACAACTTTCTTTGCCCAACTTTGGATCCACAGCACAGCCCCTTATTGCCCTACCCCAGTCTTTACAGCCACCACTACAGCACACACCTCCACAAGCACAGGCTCAGAATCTAAGCAGACCTGCACAAGTAACCCAACCTTTCAGAGGATTAATCCCAGCAGGAACCCAGCACAGCATGATAGCTGCAACTGGAAAGGTAATCATTTAGATAAATCTACAATGCAAAAATTAATATGGAGCATGGCTGTTTGCTGTGGCAACCTATGATGATGACTCTTTCATCTGAAAAACATGCCTTGACCTTAAAAGAGGGGGGGGGAAATAAAGCCAGCCAAGATTAGTCCCTTAGTGATTGAGCATGTGCATCTTGTGAAGACTTAGCTAAGTTTTGTTTGTGGCTGGCTTGTTACTAGTCAATTTGTACTGTAGGAATACTTGGTTCAATAACGACTTTGTGGACTAGTAGAGTATTTTGTGTAGGGCACCATATAGAAGACTGTACAGAAGGAATTGTTGAAGCATCATCATGGTATGGGAGCTGGTTTTTCATTCTGGTCATGCTTCTATCTGTCAGTGTTTGTTTCTAGTCTAATACTGGAGCAAACTGCAAGGTTTCCTTCGTGCAAAGGCATTGACTGCATTTGTAATGCTGCCACCTGCTGCACCAATGTATTACATCATGTACCTGTTGCTCTGATAGGGTAGATGTAATCTTTACTAATACTGTCTTGTTCTCCATGTAGATGAGTATCCCAGAGAATTCCTGTCAGATAACTGTGGTGAAAAACATTGCAAGAGAAGCTTGTGTATCTGCGTGTACATAATTCTAGAGACAGGAAGTTGTCCCTTCTACTTCTGTAAGGACATGAAAATCTCTTCTGTCCTTGAATGTGAATCTAAGACCGGAATGGCACAAAAACTAGTCTTCCTGATGCAATAGGCTGGAGTTTTAGGGACTTCAGTGGACTTTGTATTAGCTGTGACCTTAAAATAGTACAAAATTCTACTGCTCTGAGGTTCTGCTTTTCTGAATAGCACCACAAGGTGCACAATGAGAACACAGAACATAGTGTGCAAAGGCTGGCCTTACAGCGAAAGAAAACTTGCCTTGAGTGACAGCTCTAGCAAGGAGATAACACTGAAACAGTACAGAAAACTTGAGTACTACAAGAAAATGTTCTCCTTTATCAGGAGCCTCTGGTGGTTGCTAATAAAGGGATGTGTGGAGCTACCATCCAATCACGAGGTCTCTTAGATGGGATTTGTAGGCACATGGGATTTTTGGATAGTGTACAGCACCACACGCTCATCATGTTCCTGCTAAAAGCAGCCAAATGAAAACAAAACTCACTTGTACTTGATTTATTGTTGTGATTATGCTTTATAGCTGTGTGTGTGGATGGGTGCTGGTCCAGACTGTATCTGCAAAATAACGTGTGAAATTCATTGCTCCATTTGGAGGCTGAAGATGTTCTGTGTGAATGACTTCTTTGCTGCACTTTTGGATTTTTTTTGCTTGTTTCATAGAACTTGCTTATTTCAGCTCTTCCTTTCAGCTTTTTTCAGGACTGTAAGTATTTTCATGTGGCTTCTGAGGTGGGAAAGAAAACTTGAACTTTTTGAATTTTTATTTACTCTTATCGAATTAACATATTAATTGCTGTGCTTTCCAGATATCAGAAATGGAACTGAAGGCATTTGGAGGTGGTATTGATGTTAAACCTGGAACACCACCAGTTTCTGGTAGAAGTACTACGCCAACCTCCAGTCCCTTCCGGTAAATCTCTTCTTAAGTTCAAAATTCGTGAGATCAGATCTGGAAAATTCACCTAGCTGCACGTGAGCAGCCAGCTCTGGGAAGTGTGGGATGAGGGGCTCCAATGCAGAACACAGTGTTTAATCTTAACCTATAAGGATCCTGTTTTTAAGGTGTATGTCCTCAAATCCCCACTATGCTCAGCCAGAAAAATAAAACTTTGAAGTAAGACGTGAAAAAATATCTTGGAATTAAATGGAACTAGACAAATCAACTGAAAATGACCTAGAAGGTGGGAGAAGTAGGGAGAGAAGATGTACTTTGGAATAAAACTGCCAAGACTGCTTAACTTCCCTGAGTGTAGTAATAACTGCAGTGTTGAAAGATTAAAAAAAACAACCACACAAAACAAAAAACACCTGAGCAGTAGTTCTTGCAGCAGTTGTGTTACAGATTCTACATTGATTCTTTGTTTTCTAAGCTACTGATTGAAATTAATAAGCAGTTGGCAGGTTTACTTGTTTAAGTGACAGAGTGGATTGAATTCTGCTTGTATGCAGAATGAACCTCTTAATGAACTAACTGAGGTGCTTGTGGGCAGGTCTGAGTGGGCTGAAGGAACTCTAAAAGTGGAACTTCAGAGATGGGTAGTTTTGTTCTTGAAAACTGCACACCCATGTGTAGTAACTATATTTCATTGACTTTCACTGTAACAAATAGAAAGCATTCAGGCTTTCATAATGAAGTAGAAATGAATTTGAACTCCTGCACGTGACCCTGAATTCTTGCCTGCAACATTTCATATAAGGAATTCATAAAGGAACAAGGAAGATGATCTGTGTCTTGTAGAAATATCTCTTGTAGAATCCCTGAGGTGGAGCTCAAGCAGGGCATAGCATAAGCTATGTACTGGGAAGATGCAGGAAAACATAGCAGAGCTCAGGAGTCCCAAGTAAAAACTAAACAGAAGCTTGTAAAATGTTGTGTACTGAGTTGAGCTGGCTTCCTTGTCACTGTTGGCTTGCTGCTTATTTTACACTGTGTCTTGCCCACACATTCAGAATGGTAACTCTCTGCAAGTCAACTTCCATTTTTAAAGAAGGCTCTTGAATCTTTCCTCTGAGAGCTGTTGAGTGCCCTTCACCCAAATAATCTTTCAAGTTTAATTTAATTCATGGTGATTCATCACGTCTTAGAAGTTACAGTGGAGGGGCATGCTCTCAGCCAAACGAAATAGGAAGAGAGTGTTTTCTGAAGAGCTCTGGAGAAATATGTTCAAATGCATTATTAAAACATTTGCCAGCAGGTCAGAGTGGAAGCAGCTGCACCTTCCTTGCAGCTCAGTGCCTGTTGTGACAAGCTCAGAGCCTGACAACAGAGTAAGGGGGTGGAACTGAACAGAAGGTAGCAGGAATGGGAAGGAGGACATACTTTGTTAGTACTTGCATTATAGTACTTTTGGGAGAGGTCTTTTATAAAGACATTACTGTATAGCCTTTCCATATCCTAAATATTTCTCATACGTTTTCCCTTTGTGTTCTTAAGTTACGGGTTTGTTTCAGTTTGAACTGACAGCACATCCAGAAAAACAGCTGATCCCAGCTTCTCTAAGAGATTTCCCCCACTCCAAGCTGCCTTTTAAGTTGCAACTAATGCTAGAAACATGCTTTGTTTGAGGGCAGGGTGATCCTAACCGATGTTTTTCTTTAGGGCCAGTTCTACAAGTCCTAATAATCAGTCCAATAAAATGAACAGCATTGTCTACCAGAAGCAGTTCCAGTCAGCAGCAGCTGCTGTGAGAATGACCCAGCCATTTCCTGCCCAGTTTGCACCACAGGTAGGTGACTGGTGGCTTCCTGCAGGCAAATCTTGCTCTGTGGAACTCGGTGACTTCTCGACTTTGTTGTGTTTCTTCAGGTTTTATTACAGGGAGATGCACAATGAAAACCTTTTTTTTTTTTATAAAAAAAAGAAATGTGTGAGGAAACTGATTTCAAGATCAAGGCAAAAATACCTTCTGGTCTTGCTAACTATTAGTGCAGATTTTGTGGTGGGTTTAATTTGAGAGTTCTTTGTGTGTGCCAGGGAATCTGTTAGAAGCTGTGAATGAGGTCAGTTCTTGTGCTGGCTTTTCAGGGAGCACAGCTTTACAAGGATGCTGCGTCCCGGTTGTGGATGACCGTAGCCAGGCTGCTAGGGAGATGTAGCCTCTGTAAAAACGTAGGATATTTCTCTGTGGGCTGTAACATTTGAGTGTCTGACTGCAGGGCTTAAGGTTTTGATTTTTTTCGGGTTGCAACTAGCAGAAACTACCTAGATTTTTCAGCACTGCCTTTCTGTAGTGACTCCTCCACCGCCTTGCCTGGGTCTTCTCCCTTATTACTTACAATGTCTGAGTTGTCAGTAATGCTTGCAGGCACAGCAGCACTAGAGTGCCATTTCTTCCTGGAATTTAAGCATGGCCTCTCAACATAAAAGCCTGTTTTCTTGACATCAGTTTGACAGCAGAGCAGGTGTTTTTTTTTATCCCCCCCCTATAAGATGATGCCAACATGCAGCCTAGTTGGCAGTTTTCTGATTGCTAAATGTCTCTTTTTGTTGTTTTTCCCCCACTTAGATCCTCTCTCAGCCTAACCTGCTCCCTCCATTGGTCAGAGCCCCATATACTAACACCTTCCCAGCGCCTGTTCAGAGGCTGCCAATAGTACTGCATAGTCAGATGCCGTCTCAGATGATCACAGGCCTTATGAGCCACCCTCGCTTACCGCATGTGGCCAGAGGTCTCTGTGGATCAGTGTCTGGAGCCAGAGGCAGTCAGGCCCAGGCTGCGATGAAGGCTGAACAAGACATGAAGGTTAGTATTTGAACTGCAGTGCTGCTAACACCAGTTCAGTCTTGACGGCTTGTAGGGCAGGATTGTGTCTGCAAATCATGTCTTAATTAAAATGCCTCTGGAGCCAAAGCCAGTAGCCGGGCCTCCAACAGCTGAACGTAGACCTTCTCTAAACCTTGTTTTGGTTTTGGTTTGGTTTTTTTTTGTTTTTTTATTAATAAGAACTTGAGACGAAACAAAAAAATGATTAGGGAGCATCCTTTTGGAGCTGATCCTGTGGTGAGTGGCTGTGAAGCAGCTGCTGCTGCCCAGGGCGATCTGACAACTGCGTTATTGATTGAGCGATGAAGCCTGTGAACTTGAGTGCTAGCTGTCATGTCACATCTCCCCCACCTCTGAGCAGTGGTATGAACCCTCGTGTCCCAGCCAGCCTTGCTTCTAGCTTTTCTGCTCATTCTTTTCCTGGTGAGTTGCAGTGCCCATGATAATTCTCCCTGGCAGAATGCAGTGACATGGTACGTTCTGAAGAAGAGGTGGCTGCAATGGGTGGTGTGTACCTTCTTATTGCATTTTGGGACCCTTCAGGACAAGGCAGGCTGCAGAGACTGCAGTACAGGGGGGTTGTGGAGGGATGCTGTACGCTTAGCTCGTCTAGCTGCTTTCTGCAGAATGAGCTGCTTGCGTGCATGGATGGTGCCAAGGAGCTCACTTATTGTATGCCATTGGCTGTAACTTGTGTGGGAAGGCATAAAGGCAAGAGTGTGCTTTTTCTGATGGCTTCTGGTTACAGGAGTTGATTACCCCCCTTTGAAGAGGCCAACTGTCCTGACTTTTTTTGCTACCAGTTGATGCCATCTGGAGACTTAACAGATGATTTTAGAGTATTGTCTTGAGTCTGTATTACAAACTGGATCTAACCTGTCAAGGCAAATACAGACATGCAGTCCTGTCTTTCTCAATCTCCCTGCAAGTGATGTTGAGAAGAATGTAAGTTACTTTATCATGCTTGGTTGCCTGTAATTAAATCGTCCAGCTTTTTAGCCTTAACCTCAGGTGGTATCTGAAATTACACAAAGGATTTCAGGTGTCTTTCTGGCTTCAGTAAAACCAGACTGTTGTTGCAGTTTGGTGTGGCAGAGTTCATAGATCTGTTTTCTGTTCTGTTACTGGTTTGGCTGCTTGAAGCAACTCTACAGTGTCAAGGCCAAGACCTCACATTCTGGGTTTTGGCTATTTTTTTCTCTCCAACTTCCTGTAGAATGCATAAGGTACAGAGAGGTGTATGGGTTCTGATTGTTTGTATTGTGGATGGGGTTCCTTGTATTTTGTCTTACTTTTAAAAAGGCATCTATCTGCTTCCAGAAGGTTGAACTGGTAGTGCAGCTCCTGCTTTACCTGTGTCTGGGCTTGGGAGGAGAGCCAAGTGTTTGGTCTGAAGCATCTGGTGTGTGCAGCTCTCCACTGACGAGCATCATAAGCCTGCAGCTTTGACACTGGGTCACAAAGGCAGAGCCTAACAGGTGCAAGTTGAGGTTACTTGGTGGGATCAGGGGGGATTCAGAGAAAGCCACACAGTGGTCTGTGCTTCCCAGGATGAGTACCTGCTTCAATTTGGAAGCAGATTCAGCTTCAGCTACGCCGTAGCACAGATTTGAGTTAGGTTCAGTTGCATTGGCATTGCAGGCCCCGAGATCTGTGTCCAGAGCAAGAGGGAAAAATCTGGCTGCTCAGAGACTCTGCTTCTCTCCTCCTGCCCCACGCTCTGAGCTTCCTGAGTGCAGGGCTGGATAAAGGACAGCTGGTGTGGCTGAGCTGGTGGGGCTCACGCAGTGCACAGATGTGTCCTGTCTGACACTGTGCAATGAAACTTCCGTTTGTTTGTACACTTTTAGGGCTCTCTGTACTTCTGGTCCCTGTAATGCTGGTTAGTAATGTAAGATGTGAGATAATGATTGAAACTTGTCCTTGGCTCTCTCTTCTGGTTGTGAGGATTATGAAGAGCAAGGGAAGGGAAGCCTAGGCACGGTGTTAGGCTACTGCTGAGGAGCCAGGTGCCACGGAGTGCTGGCATCTGAGAGGAACTGGAGACACCGCCCTTCTGGCAGAGCCTGGCCAAGGCGGTCAGTCCCTTTCCTTTAGGGGAGTTACTTTTGTGAAGTCACATTTATTCCCGTACCATCTCTTCAGTAAATATATTTTTTCCCTTTCTTTAGGCGAAGCAGAGAGCAGAGGTACTTCAGTCCACCCAGAGATTCTTTTCTGAGCAGCAGCAGAGCAAACCGATGGGAGGCAAAGCACAAAAAGTGGATGAGAACGGGAGCAAACCCTCCGAGGCCATCGCTGACTCTTCAGGAGTCTGCCAGGACAAAGCAGAGGAGAAACCTGCCCCTGCACCTGCTGCAGCAACAAAGCCTGTTAGAACTGGACCAATCAAACCTCAGGCAATCAAAACCGAGGAAACAAAATCTTAGAGGCTGTATTTCCTTGGAGGTGAGGGGAGGGG
>VXAB01004856.1:0-53024 GCA_013399175.1 Odontophorus gujanensis
AAGGAAGGAAGGAAGGAAAAAGATGTCTGTTAATAATGAAAATGACTACCAATTGAAATCTCAATGGAAATAAGTTGGGAGGGGGGAAATGTGATCACCTGGTCAGAAGTTGCCACTCTTTCAGCTCTGAGATCTGCAGTGTCTATAATTAGCTAGAACCAAGCTAGCACTTTATTTAACATGTGGCACCTTGCAAAGAGCGCCGTCTCCCCAATAATGCAGGGAAAACAAGCAGAGGAAACAGTACACTTGGCTGAAATCTTAATACTGCACAAGATGAAATCCAGGATTCTCCATCCCTTTTGACCCTAAAGCGAATTCTTTCTTTCAAACACTGAATTTAGAAAGAAATCCTCTAAGGTAATTGAAGAGAGGATTTGGTATGGAAGAACTAATATTATGCTGAAAAGAGTATGAGTTTTCTACACAGGTTGCATCAGTAATTATCAAGTGGTAACAGCATTGTTATGATTGCAATATTTTTCTCTGTTCATCAATTACTCACATTCTAATAAATGGTTTTACTTCATAAAATAAAATAAAATAAAAACAAAATATAATGAATAAGGACAGCTTGCGAGGTTTCTCTTGAGAGTAGTTGAAATAGAAGTGTTCCCACAAGAAAAGCAGTAAGTAATGGTATAGCCACAATGCTATAAGTACCTGGAAGTGCCATACCCTATTTGACATGAGTGCAATGAGTGCAACAGGAAGGAGGAAAAGGGCTAGCACTGCCTGTGTTTTATCATTTCCTGGCTATACTGCTGATGCTCTGCAAGATCTCTGGGAAAAAACAAAAAACTGGAAATAAGATGTATGTGTCAGAAAGACATTTTGATCTGTGGATTAAAAAGCCATAAATGAAATTGAATCTCAGGGCTGAATACAAGAAAAACACTGGAAAACAAAAAGTAAAAACTGGATTGACTGATTATGGGAATCGCTCCTTCAGCGACTGGAACTGGTGAGATGGCATTGTCTCAGACAGCATGGAGCAATGCATTAAAATAACTGACCAGTAATGTTATATCATGAAGTGATAGTGTATTCTTGAAGCAAAATGTTGTATTGAGTTACTGTATAGGAATTTGAGGTCTATGGATACACAGAATGGAAAAATTTCAAATGAGCATCAGTTTGTCCTAAGTATAGTCACTTCAGTTCAAAAATTAATGGGCTTGCAGGCATGTGGTAGAGAATAGTTAAAAATGACTGGAGTACTCTTCAGATTATTGAAGCAATCTAGGAAATCTAAATTGGTCTACAGTGCCCGTGCCCAGAGCACCCAATTCACTTCCAAAATGAAGTGCTCTTAACAGAAGGAAAAAAAATAAAAAAAAAAAAGTTGAAAAAAAAAAAAAAAAGAGAAGCATTGCATTTGGAAAGGATCAGAGCTCTGGGCATGCCCTATGCAGAACAATTTCAAATTACTGAAGCACTTCAGCCTTTTTTTTTTTTTTTAAACATGCACTTCTTTTTGGAAGGGAATCAAAAAGCATTCAGTCATTGTAGGCAAACTCGTGAATGATTTAAAAATTGAACCCTATGTAAAACAAAAGGGGGAGAATAATTAAAATAACATTAATGTCCTTCTGCCCTGAAAGCTACTGATAGCAAAAGAGAGATGGAAGAGATAACAGATAAAAGAAGAAAAAATCCATAGTTTAAGGGATTAAAAGGAATCATAGGGACATCTCTGACCTGGTCTGTATGCTTTGCAGACATCCACAAATCAATACACTGCTGGAGAGATAGGATGGTCTTGGGAACAATCCATGGTGACCCTACATATTCATCTTTGGCTACAAGAACTTCCTTCACATCACAGAAAATGCCTCTCCTCCTTCCTGGTTGTATCTGAGTGCCCACTCCCTTAACAGCTGCACTTGCCCACAACTGCTTAACAACTTTTTTGTATGGATTTTTTCTTCCTTTGGTCCAAGATATCTTTCTCAGACCAATTTTAAAGATTTTGTTGTGACTTAGTCAGGGTTAAAGCTCCAGATTTTCAGTGTGTAAGAGTCGAAGGAATTTCAGCTTTCATTTAACATGAGAGTGAATTTTCATTCCCTTCAGTCCATCAGAAAAACTTGGAAACGCATCCCTGGGAAGATACAGACTCAAAATCCCAGTAGGCAAATAGTTCTCCCCCTTTTCACCCTCCCCACACAACCCAAATTATTTGTAAAGCTCAGTATCAGAAACTAATTTCACAACTTCGCAACACACTGGTTTGGTGGTCTCCTTTTGCTTTACCCCTCTCACAGTGTGCAAAACTTCTTTGAAATAAAATGAAATGGAGAACCTGGTAAGAAAAGTAGTCCACTGGAATTCAGGAGCCACTGGAATCTTTCCATAGTGAAGCCAGCAGCCTGATAAGAATCCAGGCAGGGGTTCATGGATGTGGGACTCAGGAACACTGCAGGTCTCTCTCTAAGGAGAGGAGGAGAGTCAGCATCACTGCCAGCAAAATTAGGGCTGTATTCCAGCACTAAGAAATGTACACGCTTTTATGTATTTGCCACATGGCTCTGCTGTGAAGCAGCACATGTGTTGTGGCTGCACGGCATGGATAGAAATGAGCACCCGGTTGGAGGAGTGCTACTGGCAGAGAGGGTGCTGATGGGCCCAGACCTCACCCTGATATTGTTGTCATCAGTCTGCTGCACAGTGTTCCTTCCCGCAGTACAAAATCATAAAATTCTTAGAGTTTGAAGGACACATTACAGGCCACCTAGTTCAACTCTCCTGCAATGAACAGGGACATTCACAGCCAGATCAGGTTGTTCAGAGGCTGGTCCAACCTGGCCTTGAAAGTCTCCACAGAGAGAGCATCCACCACATTTCTGGGCAAACTGTTCTAGTGCCTCACCATCCTCACCGTAAAAGACCTTTTCCTTATACCCAGTCTAAATCTACCCATTTTAAGTTTGAAACCATTTCCCCTCGTTCCGTCACCACAGATCTGCTGAAGAGTCTGCCCACTTCTTTCCTGTAGCTCCCCTTTAGGTACTGGAAGGTCATTCTCAGATCACCTTGGAGCCTTCTCTTCTCCAGCCCTAGCTCTTTCAACCTGTCCTTATAGGACAGCCCCATGGAGGCAGACAACAAAACCCTAGGAGATAACCATGAAAAGCTTATACTGAAATCTGACAAAAGGGACAAGAGGCAGAAGGATTGACCACTGTCTTAGCTATTGGAGAAGTCCTTCCTCCAGAGTCATGTCAGCAGGGGAGCAATTGTTGAAGACTGAAACCTTGTTCTCCTGCAGCTCTTCTGAAAACTATCCACAACAAAATTTCCTACATACATCTGTCCACAAGAGGAAAAATTTTATAAAAGAGGATGTTCTTGTCAAACACACCTCTGGTTCATGAATACCCTTGGAAAACAAAGATATCTTTTAAGGACAGTCAGCTACAAATGCAAAACAAGATTTTCCTTGCCGAGACCAGAGTCAGTGTTTGCTCAATGGAAAAGCAGGTGACACAAGACAATCTGCAAGCAGCCGAAGGCTGATGGAAAGCTTGTTTGTGCTCTGTGCACTAGAGAAGTTGTTCAGGAACAGTTACGTAAAGATTAGCCCTGTAACACTGCCAAATGCTTCGTGTTATTATGTGCTGTGTTGGTGCCAGGCAGCCCCACATGTCATAGCTGCCTCATAGGGCAGTTTTAACATGCACACCCACATTTTCAGAGAGATCAGGGAAAAAAGAAGAAAAAAAAAAGCTCACAAAAAATCCACAAAGGAACCAACTCTGACCTTATTCGCATGGCTGCCACCACTGATTCCTGTCATCTTGTACCTGCCTGAGTGCAACCAGCATAGAGCTGGAAAGATGCATCCACCTCATTTTGGAGATGGCTGTCCTCACCTCCCCTCCTCCTCCTGACCCATCATGTCCCCTCAGAGAATCCCAGCTGTGTGGATAAAAAAATAAAAGTAGCAACTCAACCGTGTGGGAGCATACAAATTTAATGTCGGTTAAATACGAAGGCATCTAAATAACACAATGATTGGAGTTATGCAGGTCATAAGTCTAGGGAGTAAGTAGCTCACAGACTTTCTTCTCTTTCATCCCTTGCTCCGTTTTCTTCACAAAAGTTCATTAAACAATGATTCTTTCCCCTTTAAAAATTTATGAATGAATTATATGTTCATGAAAATGAGAGAGTAAAAAGCATTGGCCTTAGCCAGACACAGTGTAGTCTGGCACTGCAGCTTCCCCCATACATGTTCTTCTGCCAATATACCTCAAGTCTGACCCAAAATGCTGCTCCCCTTGGTGCATGCAACCTCACAGGGAGAGAAGCTTGATAATTACTGATGTGGATATTACCACTGTGGGATGTACCTTTCCTGTCGTAGAGTGGACGTGGAGCCCAAGACCCAGAGGAAAATGTTCCTTCATCAGCCAAACTGCTTTTATTTGAGCAATGTGGGTCTCAGATATGAGAATGTGGCAGTGATATGGAAAAACAGGAGTCTGTCTGCAAACATAAAAATGAACATAAAAGAGTATCATAAGTGGCTTAATTTTCTTCTAAGGCTTATATCATCATTGAGTTGAAGATTTCCTGATGAGAAAGGGGCAATAACTAGTGAACTATGAGTGTTTTTTGGTTTTCCTGAGCTGCATAGAGTAAAATGGAATTGATTTGGATCACATATAAATTATTTACATAAAATATAAAATTTTATTATATTTAACGTGTACAAGTAACAAAACATATATATATTTATTCACTACAACATAAGAGGGCAACAAGAACATAATAAACAGTAATTAAAAGTTTTATATAGCACTTTCTATGCATACATTTCTAGTACTTTACAAAATAGCAAGTTTCCCTTTGTTTCTCTCTCCATTTCCACAGGATTATTTATTTTCTTTTTTATTATTAAACACATTTTATGTTTATTTCTTTGCTGAGTCTTTATTTTTTATTTTTGACATCTTCTCTTTTCCATAATCTTTATTCTCACTTATTTTTAGGTTTGCATCTCTGTTTTTCAACTATTCCAATTATTTTCATTATTTTGTATAGCTGTGTCTCCTCCTCTCTGTTGTTAGCCTGTTTGTTTGCCCTTTCCCTACATCTCTTCTTTTTTATCCCTTGCTTTATCTCTTCATGTCTCTGACAGTGATTCTTTCCCTTCCCAGTTCTGTTTTCAAAGACCCCACATCCTGTTCTTTACTATGATCACCTTATTTGTCATGTTCCCTTCTCTTCTGCTTTTATTATTTATATAACACATTACAATAGTGCCCAGAGACCTAATCTTGACTATCTCTTCATCACCCTTCTCAGTAATCTACGTGAACAGGGACATTCTATATCTCAAACACCTTCTCTTTTCCATCCTCTGTCCTCAGATGTAGAATAGGATCTGGCTGCAGACTTTGTGAAGTGGAGAAGGGGTCACATCAGTAGATGACCTCCAGGAGGAATACCCATAGTCTCTTCTAACATTTCTAACTTTTCCAAAATCAGTTTGGTTAGGGAACCGACAGATTCCACCATGCCTTTGCTTATTGAATGCTGTCACAAGCAGAAATGCTCTTCTTTAGGACGGTCCTCAAGATTAAGCCTACAAGGAAAGCTGTCTACACGTGTCTGGCACTGCAGACTCCACCATAAGGAGGATAAATATTACAAAAATAATAAAAAAAAAAAGATAATGAGCTGGGATTCAGATCATCCCATGGCTAAAAAATTGAATATCTTCCTAAGTATTTTTAAAGGAGTAAGTCTGATGATAATTAGATTTAAAAAATAAAAAATAAAAAACACCACCACTATGGAACTTTCTGGGTTGCAGTAGGAGGATTTCTGGCAGCCTCTTAGCTGTGATATTGTTCTATGGTCTCCCCTGATAGGCTACTACTTGCCTTGAGCTAAACAGTGTGTTCAGAGATTAATCTTTAGCCTTAGGAAGCTGAATCTTCCCATGGATTTATGATTCCAACCCCTAAAATTCTGTGATTCTGTAATTTTGAGAATCATGTCAGCCTCGATTTTGTGGCTGGGACCTCAGCAGTAGAAACAGCATCTGCTACCCTCGTGAAGGATAAAATGTAGTTCTTCTTTAGTTGTACCAGCACCAAAGAAACCGCGGATAACTGGGGCATGTGGAACTTCCCTTACTTTGACAGGCAGCACTGTGTGTTTCAGCTAAGTCTTCAATCCAGAAGACTGGAAAAGTCAAAGAAATAAAATGAAAAAAAAAAGGTTGGAGTGACGTAAAGGAAAAGTGACTGCAGGAACGCCAGAACAAGGCAGGGCAGGAGAGGGAAGAGAGATGCAGAGACTGGAAGGAAACTGGAGGTTTAAGTGGTTTAAAAAAAGCAACCTATGGAAAACGAAAGAACAAAAAGGTGGTCCTGCAGTTACTGGTTTTTTGTTGTCTTTTTTTTTTCTCTTCTTTTAATTACTACTACTTTCCCCTTTTGTTCTTGGAAACAAATGGGTCATAAACCATCATCATAAGCCTTTCAGTTTTCTGGCTACAGGTAATACCATGACAGTCAGAGTATTTGGGATGGAGACCTAGAAACACTAACCAATATAAAGCCAGTTTTTACATTTTCCATCTCCAATATCTCTCCCAGGCATGTTACATCCCTAGATGCACATTATATTAGCTTGGCCAGTTTTATAAACTTCCATCCTCTTTTGTAACAAGTGATGGATATTTAAATCCTATTCACACAAATCTGGGAGATAAAATCAGAGGCTGTAGTCAAATCTACATTGGCCAGTGGCAAAAATAATAATAATAATAATTCAAAATATTATATCTTTCCTGTCCTGTGTAATGTGTGAAAGTTTTACTCTGGAATTTTGAAAGTCACTGGGGAGCAGATACACAGCCATCTAATAGAGTAGACCATTGGAAACTGTTTATTTTGTTTGTGGGGAAAAAATAGTTTTGTACTAATACAAAACTATTTGATTAGTACATTTGATGCCACTAGCAAAGATATATATTTATGCTGGAGATCCTCAGCAGTATAAAAAATAGATCAAGAGGGTTTTTTCTGTTATTATTTTGGAAATGGAAAATGAATGGAACTTAATATGTTTGAAATGCTTGTAAATTTTTAAATATAAAAACCCAGCATCCCATATCCTATCAACCTGTAAATCAAATTATTAACTTAGCATAAGTATTAAAAGAAGCCCAGCTGTTACTGCATCCAGGAAATGGGAGTGGATAGGGACAGAGAAGGAATGAAATTAAAGGGGAAAGACTATTATTTTCATGTATTCAAGATCTGACATAAAAATGGGAATTTTGTCTGTTAAATGTCGATGTGCACAAAATCATAGCCAGGTCTAAATACCTTAGTCATGGCAGGGGGTTAAAAAAAGAGAATATTTGAGAATAATGTGAATTAAAAAGGCAAGTTAGTTTAAATTTCTGTTTGGTAGGGCCTGAGGCCTACAACTCCGATGGGAATACACTGTAGCCGGAGGGCTGATGAATGCCCTTAATGAAGTTGGACAACCTGGAATACATGCATAAAATGATTTTAAATATTGATATGATGTCATTGTGCGTCTGAAGATATTGAAATGTTCATTTTCAGAGCTAGACAGGTTGTGTCTAATTTATTATGGGGAGGGGAATGATTATTTACATTTTTTAATGTAGCAATAAAACAATTATGGGATTTAGGGAGAGAAAAAATATTCATGCCTCTTGGAGAGAAAAAATTCATGTTGCGATAGAAATTACTTTGAGTAGCTTATACCAGTAGATATTAAGAAATATACTTTCCCTTTTCCCTTCCTTGATAATTGAGGTAATACATTCATAAAGTATGTAAAGTAAGAGGACCCTTTGACCAATGTTAATTATACTTAACCTGCTTTATGTATAGTAGAAGGAACAGCTCAGTATATCACTGGGGACAACTAACTCACCCATATATTCTGAATGTGTCTATTACATCAATTCCATGACATTGTCTGGCTCTCAGAACCAGTCTTACCGTGAAGAAGTGGAGATGTGGTGTTATAATGGTGCGTTCAGTTCCATTGTGATATGAAAGTTTCTACGGAGAATGCCTCAGGGCAGCTGTCTGCCTTGTGTGTTCAGTATCACGGCTGTATAACACACAGGGGTGGGAGCATATTAAAGCCTGAGCCACTGCAGTCTGTTGGAGGTTGCCGGTGCTAAGGTCCCATCCTGGTGATCTCCAGACCAACTTCAAAATGTACAGTCTTTGCAAAAGTTGCTGAGGATCATTTTTTTTTTTTAACTTGTACTTTTTCCCTGGCTGATACTCATTCCTACCTGAGAAGAGAAAGATATTTGGTTACATTTCAGCTCTGGTATAAGTTAGAGCAGCGACCTTACATATGGAGATGCTATGAAGGTGATTTTCTGTTTGGCATTGTCTGCTCTTATAATATATACTAGCAAGCAGGAATTAAACCTTTCCCACCTCTCTGTTTCCTTGTTCGTCTTTCATGTCAGTGGTTTAAGAGTTTAACAGAAGAGTTAAACACATGCTTAACTCAGAGCATCTCATTGTGGCTATTTATCTTCATGAAAATGTACATGAGCATGTTAATTCATGTGATTACAGAGTAACAGATAATAGGTCCTTCAAAGAAGATACATACTGCATTTTCTTGTTCCACTTAAAAGATTACAGACAGTTGAAATTATTCCTATGGTTTGGGCAGAGTTCTTGCATTGTCCTGCCTTGAGGTTAGTTTCAAACTGACAAAACTTCTTTAGGAAAGCAATGGCAAAAATTTGGAGAAACCCCCTCCTGCAGGTAGTCATTCCTTCTCATACATCACGTATACCAACAATGATAGGAAATGGAGCAGAGGTAGAGATAGTTTGCAAAATACTTCAATACTATCAAGTCTAAAAAGAGCTAAAAAAAAAAAAAAACAGACAAGTGAAGCATGGCTAAGAGCAAAGTATATCTGTGAAAATTAACATTTTTCAATGAGAAGGATGAAAGACTGAGGAGGACTTCACAGAAAGGTAAAAGATCACATATGGCCCAAAGAAAGCATGTAGACATTGATTTTTCCCATTCCTACTGTATCGGAAGGAAGGGGCACTGGACCAAATGAGTAAAGACCACATTTACAGCAGAGGAAGACATTTATTCCACAGAGCACCTAATGGTACAACTTTCTGCTGTGTGAGAGCTATAGAAAGCCAAAAATGCTTATAGAATTAAAAAAAAAAAAAAAAAAAAAGAACAGATTTCAGAAGGATAGTTTTTTAAGTCTCGATATAACCTCTGATTCAGGAAATTGCAAAACCATCGATTGTCAGGAAAAAAAAAAATCACTTTACGTGTCTCCTGTTTCATCTGCTTTTCCTCTAACTATTCATTCCTGTTAATACCAGACAGCAAACAATACCAGAGACACTGCCCAAATTTTTATGAACAAACATAATGTATACACAACCTTCAGATATGTATCAGTTCACCTTCACTGGCTAGCTACTGGAAAGCAACCTGATCTCTGGCACTCTTGTCCCATTTCATCCAAACAGGAACAACTATTACTTGGGAATTGGTCTGCTCAGAGCACAACAGATAGAGAAGTGTTTCCACAGGCTCTCAGTGCACGTGTGTGACTGCCATGCATGTTCCTAGTTAGCCTTCCAAGTGAATCCTCAGCTTCCTAGCACAGCCGTATTTCACACCTTAGCAACTACTTGTTTCTTGTGTCTTAGATCACATATGTCATAGTTGGTTTCAACTAATTTCAATTAAGAAATGGCTCAAATCTCACAATTATTCCAGCTATCCTCTTAACTGAAGCGACTGCCCTAGAAGGAGTGGCATTTGGATCTCAATTTGGTAATCAAATAGCCAAACTATGTGATTAACCTATATCAAATTAGGCACTGTTCACCAGCTGACACCCCCAACTAATGCCTCCTGCCACTAATTAACTTTACTTCCACTTCCTTTAATGTAGCTACCTGTTTTCAAGCTGCTAACTGGATTTGCATGTCTTTCAGCTTCGTCTTTCTGATAAACGTCCTGCATTCCTCTTGCTCTTCACCTATACTTTCCAGCACCAGTCCTCTCTCCTTCTGCCCTTCTTTTCTCGCTTGCCTTGCATACACTTTTATTCTCAATTTTCACCTCTGAAAGAAACATGCAGAATGATTTTAGCCAGTACAGAAAAAAACATTGGGAAAAATGCCTCTGAGAAACAGCGGAGCTCTGCCTTTGAATAGAAAGGTGTCTCCATCTCAGAGGCATACTGGGCAGGCTGAAGTCAGAGCTCTGACTGCAGGGAACTTCCTAAACCTCACCTGTTCAGAGTTGAGAGAGTATGACCAGCAGTGGGGAATGGTGACTTGAGTCCTACATATCCTCTCTCAAGGAATGTGCAGGGAGAGGGTATGATGCAACATAGGGAGCTCAGCTGGAGCACAACATGCCTGCACATGAGGAAGTGGCAGCACTACAGGAAATTATAATGTGCTATGGCCTCTCCAACTATTCTATTAGACACACCAAGTAATCTGGCACAAGCCAAAGCAACCCTCAGGAATCTGCAAAGAATGTCAGTGGAGCTGAGTGTGATGGTTGTGTGGTAAGACAAAAGTCTTACCCTCTCTGCTAGTTAGAGACAGCCTGGCTGAACTCCATCTGAATTGCCCCGTTCCCTTTGTTTGTCTTTAGGCTTTTTGTCTTTTAGGCCAATGAGTTTCAGAAACCATTCATAGCAATTATATAATAATATATAGGACCATATCATATGCACTGATAGGAAAAATAGATGGACTTTAGCACCAGTCATACATGACATGATAGAAATTCAGAAGACTCTGCAGTAGTTACAACTTTTACTGGGAACAACAAAAGCATGGTAAAAAGCTGCTTTTGAAAAAGCTTAAAATTGATCCTAAATATCAACATTATTTTAAAACATTGCAACATTTGTAGAATAGAAATGTGATCTTAGTTATCTAAAAATGTGTTCATGAAAGAGAAATGTAGCATTATTTTAATGGTCTTAAAATTGAGGGAATAAAATTTAATTCATGTATTCAATTGAAAAAATTATCTGAATACAATTGTAATTCAGAGTTAGTGAAAATGTTTCAATTCACATTTAACTTTGTGACATTTTATATTGTAACATGTTCAATTCCAAAATTATTTAATATATTTTGTTTCTTCTTTCTTTTATGAGTCAACTGAAATGCTTTCTACAATATGGGTCATAACAAAAATTCTCATTCCTAAGCTTCCTAAAGAATTATGTTCAGATGGGCAATTTTTTGTGTGTGTCTAAAAATCACCCCTTTATTTGTTTTTTCTTAATCAGAGAACATCTTAAGTGATGGACAATAAAATTTGTCTGAAGAGCTGCAAAATTTTTAGAATGTACTACCAAGGCTGATTCAAAAATTACACAGTATAATATATATTACAACAGATTGTCTAGGCTGTCTTAGAAGAAATCATTGATAAAACTGAGTAAACCAGCATTGGCCTTGATGGAATAGCGTTGGCACAAAAGGAATAATGCAGTAATGCACTCCCAAGAATTGAGAGCTAATAGAGAGCAACATAATGGATATTACCCAGGACATAATACCCTTATTCTCATACATACCACCTCATTTCACATCAGAATGCAGACAAGCTCAGAAGAGAACTTGTGGGATGAGACGGGGAGGATGAAGGATGCGAGTTTGTCCGTGAACAGATACATTTGTTTCACTAGAGAAACCTCTCAGGCCCAAGAGCAAGACATAGATTCAGAGGCAGTATTTGTGAATTTTAAGGAACTCTCTCCAGCTAATGAATTTTCCAGCACTCCTTTCCAAATCTACCTCTGAGTTTTGTTGCTCCTCTCTAAGCTCCCTTAACATCTTAGTATGGAAAGTACCATACAGGTAAATGTCTGAGGGCAAGAAATAACCCCAGGGACAAATCTGAATTGGTTGAAACAACCAATGCACTCCTGATAAATTTGTCTGGATCTGAATAATTTAGCAAAAGATTGTTGGGTGGTTCAGTCACTTTTCTTACCCTCGTGCTGCTTGCTGCTCTTGTGCATCAACCTTCACATGCTGTAAATTCTTAGAAGTGAGAGAGCCACTATCCCAGAGTTTGCAGCTGGGGGCTGAGCCAAGAAATGCCAAATTATCCTGAAAGAGGGAAAAATGGCTTTCTCAGTTTCTCTAAGCTCCTATTATTTTCTCTAGTGCTTTACCTCCTCACATCTGTAATTCCTCCTGTGTTTCTGTATGAGTATCCGTACTGCCCCAATACTTTCTATTATCTGCATTCCTTTGCACTGTAGGACAGACACCCGTATCTATTGCCATGCATCTTCAGGTGAGCATTTACAGTACGGGGACACAGATGCAAAACGTTACCGGCATTATCAGGCACCATCCTCCGCCCACTCTGCACTCGTGCCTGAACGGCTACAGGCAAAGGACAATCAGTCCCCAGGTTCCTGGGCAAAGTACAAACCTCTCAATTCTGCCATTGATTTGTCAGGAGATGTATACTCAAGTAGGTGGTTCAGAAGAGGATCCTTTAGGAAGAGTGTGGTCAGATTGACCTCACTTTCACTGAGCTGACAGTCTGGTGTAGAAAGTTAAACTGAGTATCAAAATCATCAGCAAAAAACCTCCTCTTTCTTTGATTGTACAGTTTAAGAGGAGCCATTCGAACTCAATTTATTCTCTACACAGGAACTTCATTGATTATCTCAGACATTCATGCAGGAAGGAAGATGAGATAAGAAAGTTCTTTTTTCTTTTTCTTTTTTTTTCCTTAAGTGATTGCAAGATGGAGAAAACTGCTTTGTGAGTATAATATATACCATAAAATTCCCTTTGTGTAATCTGCTTCTGAGAACTGAGAAGAGTTTACCTTTTCTGAACAAAAGAAACATTAAAGATGGGCTGATGATTACTGAGGGCAAAGATATGAATACTAGGATTAGGCTACATATTCAGATATTAGATTAACACATAAAAAATAAAATTTCTGGGGGACATTATTACATAGGCTCCCCCCTTATCTTCTCCTGCCAATCATCAGCTCTGGGAAAACAGACTGATCACTATTTCTTCTTTTTCAAGGGATATTCTGCTTTGATACTGGGCTATTGACCATAATGGGATTTCCACTGACTTTGAGAGGTAATCGATCCCAGCTACAAACTGCTGCCATGAATAGAGATAGATGTTCAGATTTGCTCTACTAAAGTGGCCACTGTACCAGCCTCAGTCCAGTGGCAAGGGAGTTGTTTGAATGTAAATCCACACACCAAGGGCAGAGGCATGACATCTACAAACTTCACACCAAGTAGGTCAGTGTTTACTAACAGCATATTTTCTTTGCCCAAAATGACAGCAGCGAGGAAAGGGCAAGGAGGAACTATGAGGGAAGAGGGGTGCAAGAAAATCGGTCAGTATTAAAGAACCATCCCCTCCAAGCCCAGAAGCAGTGCATCCCAAGAAAAAGGAAGGCAAGCAAGAATACCAGGAGGCCTCCATAGATCAGCAAAGAGCTCCTGGACTTAAGTAAGTACAAAAAGAAAGCCTGTAGGGAGTGGAAGCAGGAATGAGTTATCTGAGAGGACTACAAAGAAGTTGTCCAAGCAACCCGTGATCAGGTTAGGAAAGCTAAAACACAGACAGAATTAAATCTAGCCAGGGATCAGGTTAGGACAGCTAGAACACAGAACTAATTTTAGCCAGGAACATAAAGGGGTAGAAGAAATTCTGCAGTTATATCAGTGATAAAAAGAAGGCCAGGGAAGATATAGGTCCTTTCCAGAAGGAAAATGGAGTCCTGGTCACAAGGGATATGGAGAAAAGTGAAGTGTTCAATGATTTCTTTGCCTCATTCTTCAACAGCAAGGGCTGTAGACACACTGCCCAAGCAGTAAAAAGCAAAGGTAAGAACTGTGAAAATGAAAATCTCCCCTCTATAAGTGAAGATCAGATTCAAGACCATCTAAAGAACCTGAATGAGATTAATCTCAGGATTCTGAGGGAAATGACTGACGAAGCTGCCAAGCCACTATCCATCATATTTGAAAGGTCGTGGCAGTCTGGTAATGTTTCCATTAACTGGAAAAGGGGAAAGATAACCTGCATTTTCAAGAAGGGAACAAAAGAACTACAGGACAGTTGGTGTCACCTCTGTGACTGGTAAGATCATGGAGCAGATCCTCCTGAACGTCCTGCACATGGAAAATAAAGATGAGGTGATTGGTGGGAACCAACATGGCTTCACAAAGGGCAAGTCATACCTAACAAAACTGGTGGCCTTTTATGATAGAATTACAGAATCTGTGGATAAAGGAAGAAAAACTGATGTCATCTACCTGGACTTGTACAAAGTGATTGACGATGTCCCACACGGTATCCTGGCTGTCAGACTGGAGAAAAATGGCTAAGACGGGTGGACCACTCTGAATAAGAAATTGGCTGGATGATTGCTCTCAGAGAGTTGTGGTCAACAGTTCATTATCCAAGTGGTGCCTGGTGATGAGTGGTGCTCCTCGTGGACTGGTGTCTGGGGAATACTAAGCACAAATGCAGATTAGGCAGAGAATGGCTTGAGAGCAGCCCTGAGGAGAAGGATTTGAGACTGCCAGTTGATGAAAGACTAGCATGAGCTGGCAATGTGTGCTTACAGCCCAGCCAGCCAACTGTATTCTGAGTTGCATCAAGAGAAGTGTGAACAACATGTTGAGGGAGGTATTTCTGCCCCTTGGTTCTGCTCTGCTCTCATGAAACGCCGAACTAGAGTATTGAGTCCCCAGCACAAGAAGGACATGGAGTTGTTGAAGCAAGTCCAGAGGAGGGCCATGAAGATGATCCAGCTTTGTTGATCTACAGAGGCTGAGAGAGCTTAGGCTCTTCACCTAATCATTGTCTGAGAAAAAAATTGGAGGGGAAAACCAGCTCATTCAAAATATCTTTGTGCCTTTTTCCATTTGTGTCAGTCCAGTCCTTGGCACAAGACAAAGTGACTTCTGAAATTTATCAGTCACAAGTGGAACTATAGAGCTGTTACACTTTGTGGTCCTACTCATAAACTCTTTGCTGGCTGCAGCTGAGAATTATTGTGGGGACACCTAGAATAGTTGCACCAAAAAATCACCTACATTGGAGTCCTCCGAGACCAGCTGAGTAGCCTTTAAGACTCTTTGGCTAAACCGTTGGAACAAGAGATTAATCTCACTCGTATCTTAGAAGAAAGATCATCTCTATGGTCTCAGATAGACAAACATAAACTAAGGCAGCAGAACTATTCTTATTTTGCAGGTGACTTCAGTAGGGTCACAAAAGAGCTGGCTGTATCTATTTCAAGTATTAGGAGCTGCAAAAGCAACTGAAAGTGTGCCTCAGGGAGGAGCAAAACAGATCTGTATGCACATCTTCTCTATCTGTCTAGAACAGCATTTGACTGGTGAAAGCATAGGCTATTCAGCACAGATGCAAAGGACTCCTAAATTCCAATATCTTCTCTTACATTAACCCTTTTGGCCTTGTGCAAATAGAATAAACTTTTTTTACTCCTATCATTTATCTTCACAAATGAAAATAAAACTACATCAGCTATGTCATACTAGCACTGAATGTTGGCATACTACTATTGATTTTTACCACAGGTTTATGCAAAGGTGTGTTTTCTGAGAAAGAGCTTATAGCAAAGCTGTATTATGAACACCTTTTGAAAGCTCAGATCAAGGTAGAATATACATGTTTTGTATTTCTCTGGTACATGCATGTAGGATATAGTACTTCCTAACATTTATTATCTCCCAAGTGCCCTGAAGCTGACAAATCAAGCATTATTAAATGGGCATTTTAAAAAAAATTGCTCAGCTGCTAAACCAATCACTGTAGGTTGCAGCTCAAAATGAAGTTGGAAATCTGCACCTTTTAATAAAACAATCTGCTTGAGAGCTGATGATATTTGGTTATGGAATTTATCTGTAAATATAATTAAAAATTCAACGAGAGAGTGCTCTGAACTGAGGGGTAAATATTCAGCACGATGCAGAGTGCTCAAGCTACATGATTCCCATTATCGTTAATGGGAGTCCTACAGCTAAATCCCTAAGCATCACGCTAAAAATTTACCCCCTAGTGTTTGCAGATGGAACAAAAGGATTACTGTACATACCAGCAGAAAATAAAGTTACCACTGATATTTTGACCAGAAAGCTTCCATCAGGGTTCATCAGTGAAAGATTTAGCTTTCTAATTTCCCCCACAGATTCTTTCTTTGGGGTTTCTCCCATCTAAAGAAGCACGTTTTATTTTTATTTAATTCACTTCCATTTACTGGTTTTCACAACATCATATCATGGAATCGTAGAATAGTTTATGTTGGATGGAATCTGAAAGATCATCTAGTTCGAAACACATGCCAAGGGCAAGGACATCAACCACCAGATCAGGCTGTCCAGAATCTCATTCAACCTGGCCTTGAATGCCTCTAGAGACAAGGCGTCCAGCACCTCTCTGGGAAGCCTCATCATCCTGAGTTAAGCATTTCTTCCTAACTTCTGATCTATCTCCTCACCTCCCCTCTTTAATTTAAAGCCATTTCCCCTTGTCCTATAACTATCAGACTGTGGAAAAAAGTCATCAACTCATCCAAACATGTTTTTGTGATAGTCATTAGGTCATAGGGCTCCTCTAAGAAAGTAATACAGCTGAAAGCCTAGTTGAAATGCCCCTATACCAGTCCATGTGGCATGGGAAATAGAGGAGAAACTGAAAACTGTGGTGCAATTGGAAAACTGCAATTTTACTACTCTAATGTAAACATAATGGGATGACTCACATTACTGGAATACTGTGAGTGAGGGCTATGAGCTTTTTAGAATGGATAGCAGAGGTAGGAGAGGCGGGGGAGTTGTCCTCTATGATAAGAAGAAGAGCTGCCTCTAAGAAACACACATAAGCAGGTTGAGAGCTTTTGATTTAAAATTAGGAACCAGACCAGTAAGGGGCATCAGGTGGTTGAGGTCTACCAACAGCTACCCAATCAAAGGGAATCTGCTGATGAGGCCTTCTAGCTTCAGCTTCAAGAGGTGTCATGCTGGCAGGCTTTAATTCTGGTGGGGGATTTCAACCACCTAAATATCTGCAGGGAAAAAACATGGCAAGCTGCAAGCAGTCCAGGAGGCTCCTGGAGTCCATTGATGACAGCTTTCTGGTTCAAGTATTGGACCGACACACCAGAGATGAAACATTGCTCACCAGTGCAGAAAAGACTATTAAAAAACATTCGGGTTGGTGGCAGCCTGAACTGCAGTGTCCATGTCCTGATTGAGTTGGCGATGTTGGCCTGTCATGGAGCCATGTCAGGACCCTGAACTTCAGGAATCATCGGATAAGATCCACTGGGAAACTGTAGGGACTAAGGAATGGACCAGAGTTGGCAGCACTTTAAGAATGCCCTTCTGAGAGCAGAAGGGTTTTCCACCCCCCAGAGTAAGAAATAAGCCAGACAAGGCAGAAAACCAGAATGGCTGAGTAAGGACCTGCTGAAGGGAAGAAGAGGAAAAGGATAAGCAGTAGAAGTAGGGATGGATGGCCTGGGAAGAGTACAGGGATGGAGCCAGGAAAGTCAAGGTGCAGATGAAATTAAACTTGATTGAGGATGTGAAAAATAACAATAAGGGATTCTTTAGATGTGTTGGACAGAAGAGACAGGGAGAGGAGAATATATCCCCTCTGATAAATGAAAAGGGAGAACTGACCTCACACATGGAAAAGGCTGAGTACTTAACAAGTTCTTTGCGTCAGTCTTCATGGCCAGTTGGGATTCTTGCAGCTCTCATGTCCCTGAATTTCTAAGTGGGAGCTAGGGGAGAAAAATCCTTCCCAGTATAAGAGAAGGTTCTGGGGGAACCTCACTGTTGCCTTCCAGTACTTGTGATAACGTCCAAAAGGCTGGACACATACACACTGCTGGCTCTTGACTGAATGCCAACAGTAACCTGGGCTGCATCAAAGGGTGGCCAGCAGGGAGAGGAAAGTGACTGAACCCCTCTGCTCTGACCATGTGAGTCCCCACCTGGAATACTGTGTTCAGGCCTGGGTCCCTTAGTACAGGAAGAATGCAGAGCTCATGGAATAGGTCCAGAGGAGGGTCATGAAGATTATCAAAGGACTGGAACATCTTTCCTATGAAGAAAAGTTGAGAGAGTTGGGCTTGTTTAACTTGGAGAAAAGAAAGCTCCAGGGAAACCTCATTGCAACCTTCCATTACTTAAAAGGAGCTTACAGACAGGAGGGGAACCAACTTTTTACATGGTCTAATAGTGATGGAACAAGGGTGAATAGCTTTAAACTAAAGGTTATGTTAGATGTTAGGAAGAATTTTTTTTTTTTTTTTTTTAACTCACAGGGTGGTGAAGCCCTGAAACAGGTTGCCCAGAGAAGTTGTGGTTGCCCCATTTCTGGCATCATTCAAGATCAAGTTGGATGGGATACTGGCTGGCTTAATTTACTGCTTTCCATCCCTATCCACGGCAGGGAGACTGGAATCTTTGGTGATCTTTAAGGTCCCCTCCAACTTAATCCATTCTATGATAGCTTTCTAATTGTACCACAGTTTCCAATTCCTCCTGCTTATTTCCCATATTTCATGCATCAGTGTAGAGGGACTTCAGCTGGGCTTTTAGATGCATTAGCTTCTTGGAAGAGCCCTCTCAAATTCCTCAGGGACACAAATCTGAGGTTTTCCCCTGCTGCTTCCTAAAGTGACAGTATTTCCTGGCTTTTCTCTGTTACACAGTAGTGAATCCTCTTCCCCCATCAAATTTAGTTTAAAGCTCTGGTGATAAGCCCAGCCAACTTGTGACTCAGTATATTCTTGACCAGCCCCTCCTGGCCAGTTGCATCCCATCCAACATCAGCATGTCCAGTCTACCAAAGATATGTCCTAGATTGTAGACCCCAAAGCCCTGACTCCTGCTGGCTTACTATAAGAATTGAATATCAAATCCTCTCTGCTAAATCCCAGGCTTCTGACTTCAATGAACACAGTTTCAGGTCCCTGAATCTTACATATAATGGACATGAGAACACAAAAAAAAAAAAAAAAAAGAAAATTTTCATTTCAGCAAAAACAGAAAATTAGAACGTTTTAGCAAATCTAAACNCTAACAACTTTTCAGCTGAATGTGCAAATTTACTCAGAAATAAAATGCTTCAGGGGACTTTGGGGTAGATAAAAATGTTGAAGGGGGAGGGGAACTCACACAAGTAGCTTCATTCCTCTGTGGTTTGCACCTTCTGCTCTTCTTGGGCTGGGGCTCCAAGGCTCCAAGCTGGCAGGTAGCCTTAGCCCTGGTGAAATCAGTGACAATTCAAGACTCTTGGCCTGATCCTGTCAGGAGAATTAGTCCGCATCTTTGCCTATGTACACAATGGAGCAAAACAATATAATCCATTAACTTTTGTAGGTGCTTTTTGTAAAAATATTCTTAAATAATGGAAAAAGTGCTACTATTTCACCATATTAAAAGGTAAATATATATGTATGTACACACCCCAGTGAGAGAGGCAATCTCTGGAAGCCTAAGTCTAAACTGCATTTTTAATCTTACTTATTCTAACTCAAAACCAGCCAGATATCCTTTGTACACCATGCTGCAGTCCTGAGTGAATCTTTATAGGTGAGTTTTAAAGCCCTCGACAATAGGGGTTTGTAATGGAAATACTGATAGACCGTTATTACAGTGCCAGTCATAAATACAATGCAATTTCATTTTATATAACATTCTTCATACAAAGTATCACAAAATGTTTTACTGTAAGCATCAGTTCCAAGCTAAAGCAAAGGGAAAGAGAATTTAAAAGCAACATTTTATTGACTTTAGCAAGGGGGAGAGAATTCCTTACAGGGTATCACAAATAAAACAGTAAGTTTTCTCCTGCCAGGCCCTTCTGTAGAAAGCTTTTAGGAGGCTGAGAATATATATATACAAGATGTATCATTCACCCAAAATTCAAGATTTCAACTCTTACCTTCTCTGTTTAATTTTATACACTCCTGAGACTCCATTATATGCCCAGGCAAAGATGCTGGTTAAATCTGGCCAGATCAGGCCAAGTGTCATGAATTTCAGCTAATTTCGCCAGGGCTGAGGGCACCTGACAGCTTGGAGCCTTGGAGCTCCAGCCCAAGAGGAGCAGAAGGTGTAAACCACAGAGGAATGAAGTTGCTTGTTTGAGTCCCCCTCCCCCTCCAACGCTTTAATCACCCCCAAAGTCCCCTGCAGCATTTTATTGCTGGGTAAATAATATAATGAAAAAGTGCCTACATGACACAAGCCACATGGGCACAGACAGCTATTAAAACCGAAATGATTTATTTCGTAACAATCCGAGGTAGCACACTTTAACTCTAGGTACAGCAACCCCTCCATTTCTGCTTGCCTCATTTGCATAGGTAATTGACAGCTTGTTAACAGCTCATTAGGAACACTGAAAACCATGTGACAGATACAAACCTAGTGCTAGAGGGGAGAAAATCTGTGAATTACAGTATATTGAAAACTCAATCAGATTCAGGATTACAGGTCACAAAGCAAGTTGGTTATTTTATTAGGTTAAAAAAATTAAAAGGTTAACATACCATTTTTCGACCTGTATTTTTAAGATTGCAGACTACACAGTAATTAATTAAGGATCTGATTGTGATGTGAACTACTCTCCTTTGCCATAGTTAGGAGCAGGAATGACACTAGATTGATACCATAATGATTGCTGAGAGTTTAAAAAACAAAATAAAAAGACTTGATGTGGTATTCAATTTTGTTTTTAGAATATACCTTTCTCAAAAAGGAATTAACTTACAGACACAGCAATCTAATATTCCCTAACTGAGAAAAACGTAAGGAATAATCTGATTTTAGTCTATAAAAAGAAGATAAATGTTCTGATTTGCACACTCTTAGCATCTGTAAATTTTGATGATTTTTTTTTAAAGGACATTTGAATATAAACAGTGCAAATAACAGTTATATCAGCAAATCTACATTTTGTATTAGATAGATACACACCATAATCTTGTTTTTCTAGCACTGCTAGCAGAAATACACTAAGTGGGGAAATGAAGCAGCCTCTTTGTAAAAAGTCTTCCTTTCCTTGAAACCTGATATGGATTCCTTGTAACCCAAGTGACATTGCTGATGAGGACAGAGCTGGCCAATTGTATGTTAGTCTGTAGAGGAAACCAGCAAGCTGTGTGATTTCAGATCTTTCTTTCAGCCACCAGTGGTTTATAGATTCTTCCCTCATCCCTCTGAAATGAATACCAGCAAAACATGATCATATCTAAAGCCCTCACTATTTAGCAAATGGAACAAAAATGTAAAGGTGTGGGATTATCAGAACTCCCTAGAGCTTGTTCACAGGGAGAGTTGTGCTTTTTCACTTCAAGAGATGCAGCTGCCTCAGCATGGATGCATATGATATTTAGGTAAGTCCCATAAAATAAAACTTGCAATAAAGTTTCTTACATGAAATCACAGCTCTGCTACCATACTACAGATTTAGTATATGAGTACAGCATTCTGGCTGGTGGGGATAAAATCTCCATGTGTAGACATGGTTTAAGAGTGATTAATGAATCTGCAATCTGCAGTACAATGTGAGTTGCACTTGTAAGTCACTTCAGCACTTTTGAAAGCTCCATCTTTAGTCTTCATTATGAATAAAAGCAATAAGGTAGTTGTGCCTGCACCGTTAATTACACTGACTCCTGAACTGGTGAAGTTACGCTGTTGTAACTACAGCAATATAAACTTCTAATGCAGACATGCTCTAATGGTATATAGAGAGCTTTACACACAGTACAGCTGACCCTAGATTTACACTGAGCTTAGGCAAACCATGCTTCATGTACTCTGAATAAAAATTGGACCACTTTTTGCCCTTGAGACCATGACAAATGAAGCATTTTGGCCAAAGAAGTCAATGCATGAGCATTGAGAACAAAAGTGGTGGAGGAATAACCAAAGTTTAAGATCATAACCATCCAAGACATAATATCACAGTAAATAAAAGAAATGTGAGAAAAACAGGTGAAACCTACCCTCACAAACAAGAGTGTAAATGCTGTGTTTGATAACGGATCTCTTACTTGAGTGCTGAGTCAAAAGCCTTGGGGAAAAAAAAAAAACAACAACAACAAAATAACCCTGATCTTGACAATGTCTCCATGCCATGCCTTACTCACACTTACATTTAACAGAATGATTTCATTAGCAAAGTTGTTTAAAGACTGGGCTATATTTTAATTTTTTTAATTTGCCATTATTAAAAATAAGAATCCCACTTTGATTTGGTTCCTATGGGACAAAGATAAATGATGAAAATGAGTGATTAAAGTTTATCAAAGTTCTGGTCACTTTCCCTCTAGGTTGGACAGAATTACAGCTGAAATTCTGGGAATATATTCTTCTTCTGCATTAGCCACTCAGTCAGTGCTTGTAAGAAAATGACATGATTAAAATGAAGTTTGAACTTTTTCTGTAGACTCCTTCTCTGACTTACGACAAGTCTTCTAGTTTTCATTAACTGAAGTGCCATTTCCTTAGGACGCTTATTTTTACAATTTCTAATCTACAGCTTTGTAATGACCTGGCTTCAGGAAAATATTACAGTATATTTCCCTTCAGTCAGCTCTTGAGAAGGGGCACAGAGAAAAGTAAAAGTACTGCTCCACTTTGGCATCCAGCTTGTGAATATACAAGATACTGGGTTTTGCTATTGGAAGTGCTTGATTGTCACCCCCTAGTTGCAGTCCATCTTCCTGCACAACCACTTCAGATCTCCATGTACTAGCAAAATCCCTCCAGCTCATTAATCACTCCTCATTCTCGTAGTACATTCCTATACCCTTCCTTATGTGTTGTGAGTTGCTTCACATGTCACAAAATTCATTTCTGGAGTACAAACCCAGAACAAACAAGCTGCTTTAGCACCCAGGTGTCCAACCCCCATACTGTACTCACAGGAACAGAAATGACCCAGAAGCATGGGGCAGAGCTTTGGCTTTGCACTTGCTTGGCACTATTGTTTTGAGAAAACCAAGTAATTCTTCATCTGTTCACAACATAAAGTGATACAACAGCATCTGTTTTCTAGCCCTTGCCACAGCAGCAGGTACATTTGCTCACCAATTTCTTTCTACTTCTTCAGTTTCCAACTGTGATCTCAGGATGACCTTGGTAGCAATAATAGACATCAGATGAATTTTATTTATCTCTTTCCTTTTGATACGTATTCTTTATACATTTGATTACTTGCAAGGATAATGAATATATATCTGTAAATTTAACTCCTGGTAACATTTCTAGTTCAGCACTATGCAATAAAAACACATACACAGGCTTCTAAAGGGCAGTATTCCCTGCTTCATTTACTGAAGATATTTCTCTCTTTTTTTTTTTTTTTTTTTNGAAGATTTTTTTTTTTTTTTTTTTTTTTTTTTTGTGCAGCTGGAATGTACAAGTATTGTGCATTTTAGCTCAAAGCACTTCTACCACATTGCTGAACACTATGTCTGGTCCAGAAAATCAGAAGGAAAATGCACAGTTAGAAGTAATGAATTCAAACTTGCGATGTTCCATTCTTCAGATATTCAACTTCCTTTAAGATAGACAACTTCAAATAGATTATGTTCCTTTAATTATTCTCTTGCTAAAACAAATAATGCAATTAGCTGTAAAATGCGGTCTGTCTGGTAGGCTGGGTGAGATGAAGAGCTACTTCAATGCATGGGAAATAAAGCCAGATTTTAATACTACCTGACAAATGAGCCTTTTCTAAGAAAACCTGACCATCCAAATTTGCAAAGCCACAAGATATCATACTTTGTCAGAAGTCATATTATTTCTTTATACAATCACTGCTCTATGTGTGGCATCTCTTGTACGTGGTGCAATAGCTGTAGAGATTGTGCTGTCCACCTGACTGTACAGACTCTGCTGTTGACATCATCTATTCAGTTCCTGCTGTTGGACCAGTTAGAACCATCAGAGATTCTAAGCAAAATAGCAGGTTTCTTCCTTTTTTCTTTTTCTCCTTTTTCCTTAGGAAAGATTGCATCCCTGGATCTGGGGCCTGTGGTTGCAGGGGGTGGTATTTAGACATGGGGCAAGTCTCGTATGCTTTTTATAAATTTTGACGTCAGTGCATCAGCTTTACAGAGTGACACCACAAAGATCATACCTGCTTTTACCCTGAGCACCTGGTGAAGTACAGCACCTCTTCTGACAAATCTGAAATTAAAGTGTAACTAGAAATGCTGTGCTCTGGGGATAAGAACAGTATCTCCTATAATCCATTATACAAACGCTTTGAGTTGTATCTATATGGGTAATAGGCAGTATATATGTTGCAAACATATTCAAAGCCACTAACAACATTTTCTTTACACTATTATTTTATTTTCTCCAGCACTTCTACTGGACACTGCTTTCTGTTTAATATCATTTTACCATTTTAAATCAGTTTAGAAAGCAGTGATAAAAAGGAGCAGGAAAAATAGTAGGTTGCAAATAAGCCATTCATGGGGGTGGGTAGCAAAAGCATATCTTTGAAGCTGCCGACCTACAAATGCTTGAATATGTCAAGCACATTGAAATGCACAGAAATATCTTCATTTATGCTCATTAATACAATATTGGTTGGATAAATGTTTGCAAAGAAACAGCCAGATCTTCCAGCATCTCTTTAGCACACCTAATACATACAAAGCTTTGGACCAATTCTTTCAACATCTTGCCCATAGTTGTCTGATATCATGTGTGCCATAAACTAGGGCTGGAATATAATTTGCTTGTTCTTATCCACAAAACTTCTGAGCCACTGCACTAAAGTTCCCCATGCCTCACTAAGCACCACAGGGGCATGTAAAACAAAAGCAGATGGAGCAGGCACACATGTACATTTTATATATATATATATATTAACACATTTGCAAATCCAAATAAATTTTAACCTTTAGCTCTCTTGATTCAAAAAATAGAGTAAGAGTAAGAATAACTTAATTCCTGAAAAATAACATCCCTCAGGATGGGGTTCTGCATCTTTACCTCCATCATAGGTCTGAATGTACTATTTCTCTTTTTTTATATATATAAAACACTCTTTCATGTAATCCTATTTAGAATTACAATAAAAAAGCAGTATTCACTGTACCAAACCTATATGTTTACTTGAAAAATTCACAGTATATCCATACACTAAAGTATTTCACAATACCCATCCTGTAGTCTTATGCTGCCCATGTGTGGTGCAGTGTTTAGTTCTGGCTCTCCTAATCCAGCACACAGGGTAATCATTTACTAGTTATTGTCTTCTATTAAATTTTAGTTATTTGTTCAAGATAAGACCTCATCAGCAAGCTAGCCTTATATGTCTGCATATTTCTGGGAATGGATGTGTTTATGTGAGTATTTGTATGTGTGTGTCTGTATTTCTGTGCACAAAGCTCTTGAAGTCATTGTTCTACAGGGCTTAAATCCCAGGTAGTGCTCTCAGGTAATTTGGAGGTACCAAAAGCCCTACCCTGTGACTGCCCTGGTGATGGGCTGCCCTCTCCTTTTCAGTTTCTTCCTTGTTTCTGAGGATTCTGCAACACTAACCACTGCAAAGACAACGTTCCTGGGCAATCCCTAACAGCATCTCTGTTTTTGGATAGCAAATCAAGGGTGTTTCCATAAACACTTATTTTTCTGATTTGTAACTGCTAAGCATTGCCTTGAAGGCTTCAGAAGCCACTTATTCAATATGGTAGGGGTGGAAAAATCTAAAGCTTCTCTGGTTTCTTGAATGTAAACTTTTTGTCTTGTCATCATTTGCTAATTCAGCAGCAGTGACAAGGAGGTGTGTTAGAGACAGACCTCAAATTCAAGGATTAGCTCTGTGAATATCACAGATCGCTGGTCTGGGATATTTCCATCCAGAATTATTCTTAGCTCCACACAGCACAGTTCTAATAGCACAGTAATATGGAGTGAGTTCTCACTATGTCTTTTTCTTTTTTTTTCTGCATCTCTGCTTTCATTAAGACTGTGTCTAATTAAAGGTCATTTACCCCATACCTGGGAGCCCCTTGTGTGTGTCTGAATGAAAAAGTTCAGAACTCCATCCTATTCCGTTTCTACTTCATTCAAGCAATGACAGGGTTAAATTGCTAATAGAGGTTTCATGAGGTCTGCCAGAGCCCACTCTCCAACACTTACATCTGTTCAACAATTATTACAGCATTTTTGTCATAAAAAATTCAACACCCTGAGTGTCGTGCTAGCAAAACCTGAAAATTTATGCAGTGAATAGAATAGCTAATTTCTCTGAGGAAATGCAGGGGGAAAAATTACAGATTTAACTTAAATTCTCAAGTACTGTAGAGCACGCATCTGACTCCTTCTTTAGGTTTTGTCGCCATGGAACGTAAGTAGGAATACCATCTACAGTAGATCAAGAAACCTTTGCAAAGCAAATCTATGCCTTTGAAGAAACAACGTTTAAAACTCAGAAGGGGGCTGTACTGGATTCATCATTTTACCTCACCAAATCTCATTTAAATGATAAATTATTCAGTTTGTTTTCAGGATAGGGTTATTCTCTCACTACCTCTCACTGTTACAGCATGAGCTGCCCCTTCACAGGGTGCAGGTAACTGTGCAGATGTGGAGGCAGAAATCTGATAGAAAAACAGCCTTCAGTCCTGTGAACTCTGCATCGGGCTGCTTGATGTGTTCTGTAGAAGGAGAAAGAACACAGAATTTGCCTTGCTTCTCCATACGGTTAGGAATGCGGATTTTATGCTAAAACTAAAGCTGTCTAGTTAAGATGCCAGTGGACTGGAACAACATGCTAGAGGCTATAGCCTTCTATTCTCAAGGGCTGAGGTCTTGCTTGCAGTGCCGGTGGCTCAGCCCCACTGATAATTGCAGCCAGGAGGAGCGTGGAGCTCTGCCAGTGCCACAGGAGCAACAGCGAGACAAATGGTCGGGAGTGGAGGGGCTTCCTCTTCAAAACATAAGGTGCAAAGAGGATGCTGGCTCAAGCAAGGACGAATATGCTGCATACCCTTTCTTACGGCTGTATCCTGCTGAGACGAACAGGGCTGAACAAATGCTACTGAGGGAGTATTCATATGTGAGTTCAGACAAAAACTGCAGTTTGGCTCAAAGGCCATTTGCTGGCGTTTTGCTGTTGTTCACAAACAACATTACAGAAGGCTTATGGAGGAACATGCTTCAGCAGGAGCCTATCTGAGCTGGACCTGCCAGACCAGTCTTACACTCAGGGTCAGAAAAAATGAGCTGAATTAACCAATCCCATCCCACAAGGTGTTCATAGGGCCTCATTTAGTAGCAGTAAAAAACTACTATTGGCAGGGGAATAAAGTGCTTGATCAAGATTTTGAGTAGCCAGAATCTTAAAAAAGAAGTCTACAATTTTCGAACTGCCAATATCTCATACAGGTATTCAAGGGGTTTAAAGTTATCCTCCATAAGGTAAGCATTTCAGAGTGCTGGGCATTGTTCATACTTCAGCTATTTGCAACATCCAGCCTGAAAAGCCACTTCTCAAAATAGAAATTACTTCTCATCCTGCCAGTTTCACAAATACCAGTGGTGTCAACGACTGCATAGGAATGGCAAGATTTGGTTCCTGGTTATTGTCACATTCTGTCTGATATTCATATTATCAATCTGATTATAAACAGGAAAAAATATGTACGACAACCAAATACTGTGCTTAAATAAGAAAATTTTCACCCCAGAAATTAACAGCTACTGCAACTCAGGGTCAGGATACATATGCTCTGTGAAGCTTGGGACCTGTAAAAATATCTTTTCAATGACTTTTTATCACTCACTATATCATACTTATAAAGTCAAATGCTCCCAGAATATTTTTCAAATACATATTTTTGATACTTCTTTTTTTGCAGATAAGCTTTGCCAAAATACTTTGCATTTCCAGGTTCTGATTCTAAATTACTGTGAAAATTATCCATTCATATGAGAAAAGATTGTTTTCCACTATTGCTCTCCTTTTTTCCAGCAGTGAAGTCAGTACACATGGAGGATGGTTGGCCATCACAGGACACAGATGCCAAGTGTTGGCAGATATTATTCCAGTGTCAGAATCTTTTTCCTTGTCAAACTCCCCAGGCAGTTGTGTTAATGGCTCTGGAGCTGCCTCCGGGTCTGTCACGTGGGGAAGCAGCTGATGGGTTGTTTTCTACAGTGTCCTCCCGCACGACATTTTCCTTTAAGTCATCTTTGGTCCTTAGGAATTTGTACACTATTATCTACTTGGAAATAAGCTCCTATAAATTTTGCATTAGGGCTATGATTTCTTCACAGATTTGCTTGCTGCCCTTAGAGCACACGTGTGTACGTTTTTGTAGTAGCACTGTGTCTCTGTAACTGAATGCCTTGCAGTTAAATTACACCCTGGTAGCAAAGAAATATTTGAGTGAATGAAACCATTTACTAAGACTTTGTTTCTCCTCACCCTTATCACCAGCCCATCCTCTTCCACCCCCATTTTGTTTACGATTAGTAAATCTTTGTGAACTGTAGCCAGCCTTCTGTTTTTGTTACTTCACTCACGGACGAGGAGTGGGAGCTCAGCCTTCAGGTTGTTCACAATCCAGTCATATAGATTATTTGTCATTCACGCTGCCTGAGTTAGTCACTTAAATTGTGGAATCTTAATCATGCAAAGATTAGCTTGAACTCCGCTGGGTGGTTCAGAGTACATAGTGTGAAGCAGACATGCTGGACTACAGCCTTTGAGGACCAGCTCCTATAAGTCTTTGAGGCAGGGGATCCCAGACTGGAGCTGCATGGTGCTGCTCATCTTTGCTCCCATTCAGTAGAGAACTCCAAGTGTAAGAGTGGCTCTGCCAAAAGAACCAGATCCATACAAAAGCACTCAGCAGTTTGCACTGAAGGCAGTGAATAGGCATCAGTCCCTGAGGAGAGCTGCTACACTTGACTGCAATATAAATACTAAATCTAAACAAATATGTAAAGCTAACCCATGTCATACTATCATTGCTGTTACTCGACTGAAATATTTTAAGAAGGAAAATAACGATTAACAAGAAGCAAATTACATACTCTCATGCAAATTTTGAGAAACATTCATTGCAAACTCTGTGCAAGCACTTTCAGAAATGCAAGGGAGTTGCTGTGCACATTCACTACTAGAAAATTGTGTCTCCTGCAAAACAAACTCAGCAGTTTTATTCATAGTTGATTCAGAGGATGAACAGACAAAATCTGTTTTGTTTTTTCCCCCATCGTTTTTGTTTTGATGACAATCTGCCTATACTGTTTGTAACCTAATATCTTTCTTTACAACTTGCAAGGGAAATCCCACAGAACATACAGGAGCAAAGAAGTACTGAAAGTGTGAGACCCAACATTATAGCAACAGAATTTCAAAGTCTTTTATTCTTTTTTGGTGACAGTAGTCATAAAAATCGTGCAACAAATTTTATTTTTCTATTTAAGATAGAGAAGGAAAAAACAACAAAATAACTTGCTTTGATTGCTTCTCTGATGTGAGCAACAAGCTATTGATGCTATACTCTTTTCTACCCCAAGGAGTCAGTACACAGCGTTAACTCCACAAATGCCAGGTCTCGTTCAGCTTCAAATGCAGTGAACAGCAGTACAGGAATTGGGAACTTCTTAAGCTGCTTTTGACATTGAAATAATGTTCGAGTAACTGCACTCTTCACTGAACATCGAAGACAGATCCTCAGGCAGCATCAATGCTGAAGAAAAGGATGTGCCACAAGCATGTGATTTAAAAGAAGTGAGGTTCTTTATGCACCTAGTGCACAGAAGGTGGAGATAACCAAAAGTAACTGACTCAAAACAAAATAATAAAACAGAGTTTAGCTCATTTTCCATTTATGTACTGATTTAGAGATCTCTCTTGTTGATAGCTTATTCACAAAAACTTTGTTAACTCCACTTGATATTTTTAGCTGTACATTCATCCTTCATCTGCTAAAAAGAAATCCTAGCTAAGGTTTTTAAATGCTTGTAATGCCCTGTATGAAAAGGTTAAAAACATGCTTTGTACACAGAAGAGATCAGTAAATGCAATTGGCAGCTCCTGTCTCCAAAATGCTGTTACCTTCAGTAATATTGTTCTTCAAATTCATACATAGAAGACCAGACAGTCCATCTTCATTTTTAATTCACACAGGAAGAAAGTGTTGAGGAAACATCTACAGATGTAACTAACATGGCTAAGGAGTTGAGGCCCTTCTGACTTGAATTCTACACACCAGCTAGTCCCTTTTTGTCACTCTACCTGCTCCTGTTGTGAGTATTCTTATCTTTCAGACCTGTCTGACATCTGAAGAGTTATTCAAACCCTGTAGACCCAGGGTCTAAGGAGAAATTCATATGCAATCTTACTTCAAAGTCAGAATGCAAATAACTATGGTAAAAACATGTTTGCATGGATTAAATTATATTTTCTATTGAACTGTTGCTTGAATCCTTATGCAAAACACAAAATTAGAATATTTATTTTATGTATTTTTTAAGTAAAACTCAGTCTTAGCAATATTCTATGATCTGGAAGCAAAGGGCAAAGGAGTTTTTCCTCTTATTATAGGGAAACTTGAGTTGTGATTAAGTGGCTAATGAATTTCTCTCCACTTACACAGGCCAAAGGCAGACTCAGCAACACCTACTTTCCTGCCATGCAGCCATTCTTGGATGCAGCAACACAGTCCTAAGAGTTCAGCAGTTTTCTCTCATGAAATATAACCTCAGAAAGGTTATATTTCACCACATACCTCCTGGAGGATTAAATGCTTATTTTCTTCTTATGCTAACCTTATACAGAAAGTATTTGGGTCCGATTCTCCTATATGACCAGGCTTGCATACAGGGGGAACACCACTGATTTCCATGGGATTTCTACTGCTTCACATCTGCACAAGTGCCAGCACAACAGGACTATTTAAGTCCTTTAAGTTTACCTGGCTTTCCTTCATACTGATGAGTCAGTACTGTCGCAGCTATCTCTTATCTTCCCAGAGTATGGCTCAGTTTCAAAAACCCAAAATAGCAAAGTCTGCTGCACTGCCAAACAGGAGACCCAGATTAAAGAATTTCAGACAGCAGTCTATCACAAGCCCGTCAAAACCATGTATATCGTGCAAATAGTGATCGGAGAGACAGATCAGGTGACTGAACCAATATAGCAGCGCAATATGTTCACTACCTTAATTATCCTGACTTTCTTTTTTTTTTTTTTTGGTGAGAAACCAAAACTATTTGCCCATTCCCTCCTTGTAAAGATATTTAGTGTTACTATGTCTGCGGTTGTGGAAATATTTTTACATAGGCTTAGGAAAGAGGAATGTTTTGTGAAATAGGCTTTTGTTTAAAAATGGGTAGTGTCATTATAATTGGTATTCAAATAATAACAATTTCTTCCATAATAGCCTCTCTCTTCACTGTTCCTTCTGCTGTCCCCTTTCTTCCCTCTCTCCTGCACCCCATGAGGCTACCTCCTACATTTTATTGAACAATACAAGAGAAATGAGTACACATAAGGGGAAAAGCTGTAGTTAAAATAATCTATTATTCTTTGAAAAATAGTCCTAACATTATTTTCAATTCTGAGCACAAACAGAATTTTGTAGGTGAATGCTGCCTCAGTTGGCTTCAGTTTATAAAATGGTCATTAAGTCCATATCAAACGTGTGTTTTAGAGTTAAATCCTCTAAGACAATGAGATGAAGTAAGTAATCATTTGATAGAAGTACTTATAATGAATTAGATTTGAAAATGTTGGAAAGTCATTCAAGGAAAATCCTTCTTTTACCTTACACTGAAAACATATCATTAGCCTTAATTTAAGTCAAGGTGAGGAGAGGAAGGGGGGTGAGGTGGAAAGAGACATTGCAGGAAACTCTTGAGTGACTATTGTTTAATCCCATTTAGGGACACTTTGAACAATGACATATATATAATGAGATATTTAAAATTCTTTGGTCAATCTCTAGCTAAAGGCTTTTACTGTGGAAAGAATAAGTAATTCAATACAGACTACACAGCCTTTCACAAGCTTTTATTCTTGATTTGTTGGACATCTGTAACATAAATTTCAAAACCAATCTATTAATGACTTAAATTGGAAACTGGTTTCCTCTGCTTTACATACAGCATTTCAGTAACAAGCATAATAACAGGTGGATCGATAGATACTATTTGGTGCAGTATTTGCAGTATGTTAACATTAGTCCTCTAGTTCTACTATTGAACAATGTGTCAACAAACTCCTGCTTCAAGGAAGATGGCAAAAATATTTCCCAGTGTCAAGGTTATTTGCCGACATGAAATGGTAAAAATATTTTTGTGTATTTTGTTTCTTGCTAGCCTCACCTCTTCCTCTTCCTTTTAAATAATCCATGTTTTAGTCATATTAGTGGGTTAAAAAATATTTTTGCTTCAAATCTGTCTGCTGTCAACTCAGATTATGTTCTTAAAAATGGACAGTGGTACTGAGAAGAATTTTTTTATTTTTTTCTCTTAGAGGAACATTAGGAAAGAGAGGGGCATTAAAGTAAACATAAATTTAGAAAGAAACAGAGAGAAAGAGAGAGCACAAATGACTGAGTTTATCATTTGAAGAAGAAATTTAGCTGGGGAATTATTTCCAACCTATAGTTCTCAAACACAGCATGAAAAGACAGAAAAATGAAATTTTAGTCATTAGAATTTGACAGCTTCCAGTCATAATATGCTGACATGTGTAACGGGAATTAAGGGGTTCTGCAGGCAGAATGAGCACTAATAATTTTTTAGGCAAATCATTTCTTTCAGCTCCATGAATCACACAATGTTGGAGGATCACTGGACACTTACAAATGACAGGTATAATATAATTGTACTCTGCTTTGTATTCTTTGTTAAACAGATTTAATCCAGAAGCATTAATTACCACCTAACTGGAACAAAATTTCCATGTCACAGATGATTAAAGGCTCTTATGCAGTGACCACAGCCACAAAAAGGAACAGCTTGATGGCTGCAGACAAAATCGACCTTGCAACTTGTTGTCACTCACTCACAAACTGAATGTCTATTTTCTTATCGGTGAAGTAAAAAAGACCTCAGTTAATCAACACTGGATGTTTCATGTCTGAGTAATGATCTCCAGGAAATGGCTCCATCACTTTCTCAGACTTCGAAGGTGTGAACTACTCTTGTTCTGCTCTTTAAGAAATCCACTAAACACAGCAGTGTGTTAATCTTATAATGCTGGCTTTACAAACGAGCCAAAGAACATACTGCAGCTACCTACTTCTTCAGATGTGAGCATTACGAGAGATTCCTCTAATTATTTTTCTTTTTAATGATGCCTACAGCTTTTCTGGATGCTTTATGAAGAGGGAGGTTCTAATCCACAGACTCAGAGCTCCAATCCATACACATATGGTGTTCACATTAGCTATATGTCGGGCAACACTTTGGATCATGTTTAAAGGGCTCAGGCAGCAGATGAGAGTTGGCTCAAATTGGGAAGGTGAGCTCAATTGGCTTGAGCTAAGTGGTGTGGCAGCAGCTGAGCAACGAGTAACAACGGCAGAGACACAGCATTGCTTTCACACTTCAACATATGACTCATGCAGAATATGAGTGACTCACATGCAGTATGTCAAACTCAACAAAACTGAGCATACTCAAGGAAAACCTGAATATAACATGCAACATCATGCTTGGGCCCTAATAACCTTGTAGAATTAGCTGGAATATACCCCTGCTGCCTCCTGCTATATTGCTACTAGCTACAAAGAGAAACAAGGATGAACTCAACGTGCTGATTTCAGGACATTTCTCTATCAGAATCACTGGCATTTTATGAGCAGTACATCACAAGGCTTGTTTCCAGCAGGTGTAACATTATAACATCTAGGTCAGGTCTATTAAGCAACAGGGGATGCATTTCTTTGGCAGTAATCTGCCACTATGGCACAACAATCAGGGATGACTATCTGACTCAACAAACAGCTGTTAAAACTCTCTCTTGCCTTCTCTATCTAAGCAGATGGCACTACCCACCTTGCCCATTCCCTCTGCATCATACAAGTTGAACAGTCTCTCCAGCCAGTGCAGAACTGGCTTCTAACTCAGTATCATAAATCTGCTAACTTCTCTTTGCATATCGTTGAACCCTGCTGAGAGAATATAAATATCACCAGAGCAGACTTGTCTTTGTGGCTTTGAAGTTCTGTGATGCATAAACCCTGTGAAATCTGAAAGCTTTAGTCACCAAGTGTTCCTAGGTAGTAGGGGACTGACCAAGCATCAGCAGTACTTCTAGAAGTTCTTTTGGCCATGTCATTTGTTGCTGGGGTGTTTAGGACATTCTGCAAGGGTGACCAAGAAGGTTAGTCTTACTACTCCATGTGGGACAATTTCTCTTTGCTCGTTGCTGAATATTCAGCTCTATTGACCATAAATAAAATTATTTCTGAAATCTATGGTAGTTTCAAAGGCAGAAGATAGAAGTAGTTCAGAGAAATGATATAACTTGCATCTTGGATCCTATATTCGGCTGCCTCTTCTTCAATTCTCCGAACTCCACGGGTTTTTCTGAAGCTTATCATATATATCAAAATTTTTCTTCCTTTTCTTTCTTTCTCAATTGTATGCCAGCATTCTTCCTTCCAATCTGACTTTTTCCTTCCCCAGATCTAAACCATTTCTGCCTTTTTTTTCTCAGAGTTTGCTTTCTGTCCCTTGACCTGAGGAACCACTGTATTCTCTTCAGAAACTTTTGATTCTACTTCCATGAATTCAGAACCAGTTCTCAATCCTTTAATTTGTGTGTTAATTTATCTCCTCAAATCTTCTGGCTTTTCCCATGCCCTTCATGTCTTTTTTTGGATTAGCACTTGGAAATGCGCTCACCGAAACATATTCCAGGCTATTTGTAGTGAGAGAATGAAAGGAATGAATGAAATTTGCTTGAAGTGACAGCATATATTATGAAAGAAGTTTTAATTTCAAATGGTGAAGACTGAGTCCTTCCCTCCAGAGGCCTGTGATAATGAACATGCTGTAGTGGTGGCAAAAACCACCTCTCAAATATACTGCACTGTTCATGGGCTCTGCATTGAACCAGCAGTGTCCTTTATTTCTTCCTCTTTGGATCTGGCATGCGTGTGTCAGTTGAGGTATCCAGAGACAGCACAGATGCCCAAATGTGGGCAGGAAGCCAGGCTGCGGGGCTTACAGTATAAATATATATATATTTTTTAACTTCATACAGACCTTTTTCCCCAGTAAGCGTGTTTTTTGGGCTTAGAAACTCTGTGTTCTTTGCTATTTTAAGAAACCTGAAGGGTGAGAGATGGAGAAGCAGCAGACATGCTGGCAACAAAGATCGTTTCATGAGCAGAATGCCAAGATTATAGAAAGAAAAAAAAATGAATAGAAAAAGAAAGAAAGGAAAAAAAAAAAAAAGAGATACCTTTGACATTTTCTTGCTCTTCTATCTCAGAAAATTGGCTCAAAAGAAACTGTTGGATTTTGGCAAAGATTTAATATTGAATGAGAGAAATAGCATGTTACTGAAGAGAGGTGATTTCCAAAGTGAGGCTAGATGTGCATTCAGCACCTTCTACTTGGCAGCTATCATGAAGGGCAAAAAGATTTACCAGTTCTCCAGAGGGTACATAACAGGGTTGCCCCAATCTGTCAGGAAGTGTTAGAACTCAGTAAGACTTGAAGTAGGACTTAAAGTTACTGAAGCTCAGATGCTTACGATGTCAGGTATGGAGCCATCCCAACTGAGGAAGAAATAGGAGGAAGGAAAAAGTGCAGAAAGACCTAAAGGGAAACTCTTCACACAGCCAAAGAGGGCAAATTGAAAAGTCCTTGTTGTTACTATGCGCATCAACTGATCAATTGAACCTATCCACGAGTGCTGTTTGACTGCAAAGAATACAGAGGAAGGCTGACTCAGGTTTGCCTGTAATCAAAGGGAAGTTATGCATTTTATTTATACAGTGAGAAAAAGAAAGAAAGAAATTGTTAACAATACCAGACTTCAGCAGATAAAGGATTTTGGACGCTAGGTCACAGTTTGTATGAGAAGATGTGAATGGGAGAATAACTGAGGCTCTACATTGTGATTTTGCATTTGTATGAAAAAGAAAGCTGAAAAATAGCACTATGTAACCTCTACAAAATGGGTCACAACTGGACTAGAAGTAATTACAGAAGTCCCGTTTTGTCTAACCACATTTCTCCAACGGTCTGTCCAGATTTCTGTCTAATCTAATCTACACACACGTCCATCACTTTGAAAATGACTTGCCATTTTTCACATTTTATTAATCCACCTTTGAACATTCAAAATATGACTCAGAAGCAGGAAATGGCCTTATGGAGTAAAAATTATAGTAACAGTTAAAACACATGGTTAAATTTGCCATGTGCCACTCTTCAAGAGTTAAAACGAATACCACATCTTAAGGATCTTTTTAGTCTTTCAAAGCAAGAACTAATGGAATAAGGGAAGAAAAAGTTTCCACGGCCCAGATATGTCTTTGCTGAATCACTTTGTAAGGTGTGGACAATTGAGTCATAAACTTTCACACTACAGATGGCTGTGTTTCTTTCATAGTGAATCAAGCTCTAAAAGATCTGTGACACTTTATGTTATATGTTAACTAGAGAGGCATATTATGTAAAAAGCACATAGGGTTTCACATGCACTAGTGCTCTCTACACAAGAGAGCATCATTTTCAACAGTCTCTCATAAAAGCAGCTTCCATTTCTATTTCTTGTGCAACTGCCTAAAGTAACTGTAAGTTGCTATATGCTCATTCTGCTCTCAGTCTTCCCAGAAATTCTGCTGTGTTGAGCTTCATAAATTCATTAAATGCATCTTTTTATATCCTGTAATTTTTTAATTTATTTTTATTTTAATGTTTAAATAAGATGAAACAAGCAATATATTTCAAGATTGTCAACTAATCTAAAAACCACTTTAAGAAATTAAGGAAAAGACAAGCAACTTGATATACTCATATATGTGCATTCCCATGTAAAATTTTGGAGAGAACTACAATGTAAAAAAAATGTGCTGTTTACTTTGAACCAAATCTCTCTTCTATAGAAAGTCTCACAACAGGAATGCTGATACCTGTAACTACAGGTGCACGCTGAGCAGTTACATTGATGTTCCAGTAAATTTCCTATTTATGTTTTTAGTGCAAGTACATCCTCTATAAACATTAATTTTAAAATCAGATAAGAAAGCATAAAAGTGATGCTTCCCTATCTGATAGACAGTTCTCTGGCAATGGACTGAAGTGCAATTACTGAGGAGGATCAATAGCTAGAACAAGGATTAACAATTTTGTTTGTTTGAACTAAGAACGTTTATTTGAATCAGTTGAACACTGCACAGTACAAATCAGTTTTAACTCAATTATGAATAACTGTATATTTAAAAAACAGAAAAATTCTGGCAAGAATTGTTAATACTGTACACCTCTTAAGATACATTCTCTTCTTTGGACAACAAAACCGTAATTTTTTGTTAAAGAGGAAACTGTCCTAGTTATGGAAAGGGTTTTATTCACTACCATGCTTCCAGACAGACAGGGACTAGTGTTGGGGATTAGTCTCTGTATTTTTTGAAACTTTTTCTTCCAAGTGTATTCTGTGTGCACTTTTCTCGAGATGTAACAGTACGTCAGGCTGAATTACAAACTGTTTATGTCTTAGAGCAAACTGGCTAAACATCTTGACCCAGAAGATAAAAATGTCTCTGTTACTGAAGGACAACATTTCAGTCACGTTTCCAGATGCATGGAGTAAAGGGAGCAGGAATAACAGCAGACAAAAAGAAAAAGACTGATGCAATGTGAACAGATATTTTCAACTAACTTTCACGGTCTTTAAGTTAAAGAGAACTTCAAACACATTAAATGTTTCATGTAAAAGATTGGATTGATTACTGGTCTGAGGTCTAATGATTCAAAGTTTTCTATTTTACACTTTTTCAACTTCTGATAAGAACCAGATTTTCTGGTATATAACCAGTCAACTTGTCACATCCTAGCAAGTTACAACAAAGCAAGATATCTTAATTTTAATTTTTTGACAACTATTCTCTGAAATTTTGCTGCATCTCTCATTCGTTTAAATATATATATAGCACAATGAGATATTTTTGGTATACTATATCCTGTCACACTCAAATGACAAAACCAGAACAGTTTTGGCTTAAAGCTATCTTGAATTAACTACACACTGAAAAAACTAGAGTATACTGCTACAGAGCATGTCTTCTCGGTGTTTTTGGGATCACTGCACAAGGTTCTTCTAATTCAAGTATCTGAGAAGTTAGTATAGATGTAGTCTACCACTATCAACACCAACCAACCATTAAAAGACAGCCAAGCTACATACAACCCACCTCACTTCAACATTGTGTCCACCCCAGTGTCTGCACAATGACTGCAGACCCTTTACTCTGCCTTGGTGGGGGTAACAAACACCCTTCAGCTCTTTTTTCTACCCTCGCATGAAATAACCAGAAGGGCAGTCGAACATAATTCCTACCTCCGTGCTACAGTTTTTACCACTCTTTCACATTTCTTGACAGCAAGAAGACAAACAGGGTTGTGAGGGTCCCTGCTAAGTTTAGTGACATCTCACAGACACCTTTATTGCCATTCATCTGAAATTTCTCACATAAGACAAGCCATTGCATTTGCTTATCACTCACTTTTGCCACCAATGGATTCTTGACTGAAGGTTATCATTGCAGGTGCCATTCTGTTTAACTGCTCTGAGACCTTAGTTCTGCTGGTGGTCTTTTAAATATCATGAGGTATTTAGAGGTAGTAGATGAGGCATCTGCTCAAAGGAAATCTTATTTGATTATGATGATCTAGAATTTGCTCATTATACTTTGTTAAACCATAGCTCTATAAAGCTTGCTGCCAGTACACAAAGATATTTGAGTCCATTTTTCTCAAGTGAACTACTGTGAACTCTATCCTCTTGTCCTTATCTCCTTTATGTCACTATGCTGTTTCAGGTATGCATTAAAACCTCCAGCAGCTTTCTGTTTATTGCGCATAAGCTCTTTTACATGTAGCACAACTGGAATTTTAGACAGTCATAATAACCTCCTCGTTAACTTATTCCTACACCCACAACTTTAGACAGATTATGAAGGTCTTGCAGAGTAATTTGTCCCACATAATTAGGTCCTGTGAGCTTTGCGGTGTATTTTCTAACTATGCTTTAAAATCCAAGGAACGTCTTTGGAGGTAATTTGACACATAAAATGCATGCAGTACTCAGTATGTTTGCCACATGTTCTGCTATTTCCTGCTATGTTAATAGAGTCTTTCATCATTTCCTCTCACTGCATCCTCTTGACTGCATTTCTTTCATACACACACACCCCTCTTCCATGTACTTTCACCAAGTTATCATAATTCCTCAGAGTTTCACTTACACTGGGAAACGGCACCTCTATTAGAACCAGTTAGTTACAATTTGGAAAATAAATTATGGCAAAAAAATCAACTTTTTGAATTTCAGCTCAGAACAATTTCAGGTCAGTTTTCAGCTTCTGTTTGTACCCATTTTCCCTGTCACAGCCGACTATTCTTTTGTCTGTATTCATATCATATTGAACAAACACTTTGAAATATGATTTACCGGCAAGTTTGGGAAGATTGAAAATGAATGTTAACAAAAAATAAAAACCTTGTTTTCAAAACAAAGGCAGGTTTTGAATGACTTAAGGAACAACATGATCTTTCAACTACAGTACTAAGATGTAGATGTCATATTGCTCCCAGTAGAACGCTTAAGTCCCTTGCTAGAAGACATTTAATGTGCAACCACCTCTATTGTAAAACAAATGCTAAAGAGGTGCTGTCAGTCATATTTGCACAGATTCATTCTCATTAAAGTCTCCTATGATAGCATTCACATTGGTGTAGACTTGTAAAAATTGACTCCTAGATCCAGAAATCCCTTTAATGTGCTACTTATGAGTTTAATGTCCAACACTGTAGCTAAAAGGACTAATTTGGTCCTTAGATGGATAAACAAAGGAATACAGAGAAGGACTGAAAAAGTTATATGTCTTTAATAGTAGTGGGACCAGTCCAAGAAGTATTGGAAAGACTCTGAAACAGGAAAACCTTTGTGGCAAATAAGGGATTGGAGGAGTTAAAAAAAATAAAAATAAAAAAAAAAACACACAAAAAACTCCATTTACTTTGTTCAGAGAAATGTAAGGGATAATTTGTTTGTAGTTTAGACATGTCTCTAGAGAGAATAGGAACTTAATACTAGAGGAATCTTCATCCAGAAATAAAAAAAAAAGATATTACAAAAATCAATAGCTAAAGACTAAAGCTATAAATCAGATGCACAGTTCTAACAGCATTGAAACAGCACAGTGAGATTTAAGACAGATTCTCCCCCATTACAACAAGCACAATTGTGATTGGATAGCTGAAAAATAATGTATATTATTCAATCACAGCTGTTGGACTTCTGTGGAGAGAAGGATGCACCTGTATTCCGTGGCTTTGATGCTTGCAATGTAGTCACCACACTGGCAACAACACTACTATGGACTTTCCACCTTCCATTAAATGAAAGAAAGTGAGGGACATTACGAAGGGAATTTAATCTCAACGACAATCATGGAAGAAACTACCTCTGTTTTCCAGATTCAGGCACCTAACATAGGCGTCAAGGATTCCTATGTAGTCAGAGCACCTTCTGAGAACACTAGCATTAAGAACCTGTCCCTTTCTGGGAAATCTGAGATCCTAAACATACATGATCTGATGGACATAAAAAAAATATTTTGTCATGTAGTCCCTATTATTTTCTTCTAACCAAAAAGGAAACTATATGTGAAAGAATGAGAAGAATGTTCTTCTCTGATTTTCAATTAAAATACCCATTCTGCTCTGTCCTTCCTTTTGTCTGATGTTTTACTTCTCTTGTTTGTTCCTCTTCCCTCTACATTGTTTGCTGAATGGAAAAACAGGCTGAGAGAAGAACTGTTGGGATTTCTGTCCTGGTAGAGAGAGCTGGATCTAACAGTGTATAGTGGATCTTATCTCCACTCTGATGGAACTGCCCACAGCTCTGTCTCCACTACAGTTGTTTCCCAGGGTCTGTACTGGTGCAGCTTGTTTAGACTTCAGCACTGAATGTTGTATTATACATTGGGATAATGCTTCTGCACCGAATGTACTCACTGGCCTAGCTATGTGAGCACAACAGACAGGATTAAAAGTGTTTTCTAAGGTTCAGCACTGAGCATATAATGACTGTCACAGGGGAGAGCCACTTCCCAAGGTGATGAAAGAGCAACATGCCATTACACATTATTTAAACACTCTCTGACATCTCCTGCAAATGCACAGCAATAGTGCAATGACCAAGTGAGTCTTACAGCACAGCTCACTGCACTGAGAACAAGCATCCTCAAACCATGTCATGATGCAGAACTTCATTATCTCGGATTTTATGGCCTACCACCTGGTTCACCATTAAAAATGCCTTCCTCACAACAGTGCTAGAGGCTGGAGTACATATTTTTCTTCAACACCGAGGAGCTGGAAAGACCACCTTTCTACTCCTTGTTTTTCCTCCAGCAATAGTTAAAATAGAGTACACCATTAGCTTAGTACCAAAGGGTTTTTTGTTTGTTTGTTTTTGTCAAAAATGAATGAACTTCCTTCTGCCAAAAGCAGAGGATCTATTGATAAGAGCTACAAGAGTAGCACAGTGCCATAAGCACTCAGCTGGACTTTACTGGACTTTCCTGACACTGTCATAAAGTTTTCTTATGCAAAGCTGGTAAAACTGATGGAAATTTCATGAGGGTGAGGATGCCCTCTTTACTGGAGTAAGTTTACAGGACATTATGTAAATGGGATATAAGTATGTTCTCCAATCTCCCTTCTGCATGCACAGGTAGACCCACTAGGTACAGAAGATTATTCCTTGGTTTGTGTGATCAAAGATCCTTCAAACCAGCAGATACAAAAAATGATTCCTATATAACAGAAGAAATTCTTTATATTTCACTTTGTAGTTAACTCTGAAAATAATTGGGATTTCAGACTGAAACGAAAAGTTACACCAACCACATACAGACTGTTTATTCTTAAATATATTTCATTTTTCTAAACGTCAATCTACTTACATACGATAAAAAATGAGTCACTTATTTCACATTAATGAAGAAGCTTCTTCTTAATGGTTTACGGCCGACACAAATATGCCTCTATCTTGAAGAACACAGCAATATACAAATAAAGCTTCTGTTAAAATTCATGCATAATCAAAACAAATTGAATATCCACTTTTATTTCCATAGGGAACAGAGCTATAAAGATTAATGCTAGACAATGATATTTAATTAAAGCTTATTTACTTTATAAGTTCTTCCATGTTTTCAAGAGTATTCTCTTTTGGAGCAGGAAGCTGTAATGCTTTTCTGAGCCATCTAAAAGTCATAGGTGGAGGAAACTAGATATGATCACAGCACAGTGCTTACAGCGATACTGACAAACTGTCTAGCAAAATTTTTCACATTAAAGAATTCTGGTGTTAAAGAATTTAAATGCATTTTAATTGACTTTTCAAAATTCTGTTTTTTATTCACAAATACAACTGAACACAATAACAGGAATTCATTTTTATATGCATTATTCTCTCTGATGGCAAATTGTTGTACAGTACATACTCCACTCTTCATTTTTGAGATTCAAAAGAAAAGGTTACGCTCTTACAATTAATAACGAAATAACTTTCCTTGGCCAGCAGTCCGTTATTGTATTCCAGATTTTATTTTTAAATTAACTGTTAACTATTTCAGTGAAATTAGAGGAACTGGTTTCTGTATGAATGCAGATTATACATGAGAAAGTAGAGGGATTACAGGTGAAAACTGTACAAACAGCACTTTCCTTCTGATCGTTGTGGTTAAAAAATGCATATAATAAGATTTTGGAACACTAATTTCTAATGGGAGATTTCATTTTTAAATATAAAAATGGCTGGGTACATGTGTCTGGTTCTTGTTTGTATCTATATAAACACACAACTTCCAAACACAACACTTTCAATAACGGTTATATTAGTCATCTACAGCTAGAAGGTTGTTTAAGATACAGATATAAAATAGCTTTATTTGGACTGTAATTAACATGGCAAATATCACAATATTCTACAGGAAAGAAACATTCTCAATCCTTGTATTTTATTTCTCCTGACAACTGGCAAAGTATATTTTACTGCAGAATGCTTTATTGCATCTTAACTATTCACCCTACACAGTATACATAAAAGCTTAATGAGTATAGCTGCATAAAAACTAATTTTAACGCTTTTAAAATCAGTGGTGAACAAAATGTTGTTTAGATTGTTTTTCAAACAACTATACCACATCTGATCTTTTGAGGAAAAGCAATTACTTCTTCATGTCATAGCCAATACATTTCTTGATTCTCCCATTTTAGGTCCACCATTCTTAGGCACCTTTACTCCAGTTAACATACAAACAGTTAAATATTTGAGCAAATACAGAAGAATACTGTTATTAAACACCTAATCAATAAAGTGTCATTTTAATAGGCTAACAGTCAGAAGGGCAAGAGGAGGAAAATGAAGAGGATTTTTTTCCAGATTAACAAAAAGTATACACATAAGTTTTTCTAATTAAATATATATTTGAGGAAAGAAATATGCAAAATAGTTTATACAAAATGTATACAAGGATCTTTTGAAGAGATAGCTACTAGAATCTGAATTTAGCTCCTGATTCTGCTATCCACTCTGTGAATAAATATCAGCTTTTTCGTATTTTCTGAGGAAACATCAAATTGAATCATTTTTGGTAAGTTTAAAGTGCTGTAACTCACTGGAAACTTACGTACACCTAATTTATGTAATCATATTGGTAGTGAGGGAATCGTCATTCTTCAGTGTTTTGTATCTCTGTCATTCTCTCCCATGAATTTCTTTATTACAACAGGCACCACAACAGTTGAGAGTTTCTCAGTATTTATATTAGTGAGACCAATTTTTTAAGATATGTAATTCACTCATAAAAAACTGAAACCATAGCAAGAAAGTGTTAGTTTGTGAATTTCCAAACATGCACACGCATACACCCCCACATTTACTGATTTAAAATGCTTCCTTTTTCTTCACTCTCACCTGCATTCCTGAAATATAAAATCATATTCCACTTTTTTAGCAATGCACACTATTTCTTTGGTACGGAGAAAAAAAAAAGAAACTACCAACCAAATGGCTGAGGTAGTGAGATTTACAAAGCATTCTTAACACATGCATAAAAGCCACTTCTCGTACAGAGTTGTGATGCATTCTGGAGTATCTTGCAGAAATACAGAGAAGTATATAATACGCAAATGCATGCTATTGTTCATAGGTATTCACTACGTGCATCTTCAGTGCAGTGTGTGTTGAATCCACATTAAGAGTCATAAAGAAACATCACTAAGCATGCTTTCTTTTTTTATAGGGCGTGCTTTTTCCCCTCACCACAACACAGCCTCTGTTGGCAATGTTAGAAATAGGTGTTTCTTTACCAAGTCATGTTTCAACAGGAAGTTGTGCCTGTGCAAAGGCTGCAGATTCAGGTTCTGCATTCACCACAATAGAACAACTGTTTTGGAAGCAGCCTGAATTAACTCTGCCATTTGGAGACATGCTTTTGGGGGACATCTGCTTAACCTTGTTCTAGATGTCTGTCCCAGTAAAAATCTTCAGAATCAGAGGTCTTACAATTTTTAAGCACAGCAATTTAGACTCTCTATAGTAATTATTTTTTTTTTTTCCTTGGGATGTAAATAATGAGATAGTAATATAGGAAACAGAACTTGAGCACAGAAATACAGCTTCAGCCATTCTGTTCAGAAATTAAGTAAAAATCAGAAAAAAAAATGAGATTAAATTTCAACTTTAAGGTAATAAAAGATGGAGATGGAGGTGCCAATGAAATCTGCCGAAACTAAATTTCAGAAGCACAGCTTTCTCATCTTGAAATGTTACACCCATAAAAGCAGCCTATAAAATTAATCTACCTGGAGATTTTCCATGTTAAATCAGCTCAGAAATAACTTTTAAGCACTTATGGCATTATATCTAAAATACATATTCTCCTGTTGTCCATATATCAAAATCCTGTGTATTTCAAAAAAATAAGATCCGAGCTGCACTGAAATGTTTGTATTATAAGAAAGAACAGTAATAAAATATATCACTTTCAGAGAGATCTGACATTTGTAAGCATTCCTTAAAAAAAATTTGCATTGGGTTGCAGTATTGGAAGAGCATATTTAAAGGTTCCTAAATTCACTTTTTTTTTTTTCAAGAGAAGTATAGAGAACACAGAAAGGTGGCAAAAGGAGGAAAAAAGTTAGTGCATCTTTTCAATCTGGATCCAAAAATTAAATTCCTAACATGTTATTGTTATGTGGTTTGCCAGAAGTACAATATGACTCATTCATATAAACACTTCTATTCCATTTACTTGAGGGAATAGGACATTCAGCATGAGAAAAGTGGTGGAGTAATTTCCACAGAAAACAAAACCCTTAGTTCTTTCAGGAAAATATTTTGCTTTTTTCACTTTGCCAGATCTGGATTTAAAGAACGTTTAGATAATAATGTTCATACTCTAATCAATTTGTCCAAATCAGTTTCTTGTAATATTTAGTTTGAGGTATGTAATAATATGTGTAAATTCAGGGCTCTTCCTTTTTTCTTTTCTTAATTTTTTTCTTTTTCCGACTAGAAGGCTGTAATAGGCAAGGTAGCAGATACAAGTGGAAAAAATATATGAAAAAAAGGTTTCCATATATTTGGTTTCATTCCAAGAACTTTGCCACATTTTGCAGATTCTCAGTTTTCAAATAAAGGTGTCTTAGCCCTTGCAATTGTGGAGATATTCTTGCCTCTGTAAATCAATGTATTGTTGCTAGCCAGCCTTGCAGAAATCTGTCTACAACCAGCCAGACAGAAACAATAGGAGCAACAATTATATGTATTCTTTTCCTTCTCTCCAAAATTAACATGGATTTGCCTTAAAATTGAAGGCAATTTTAGTAAAGAATGTATTAGTGTTTAAAATACTAAGTTAGAATCAAGCAGAGGTTGCATTGTAAAAGCACATATAATTAAAGTGTACAGACTCCTTTTTTTGCTTATACAATGTCAGTTTGGGTTACTTTTATCGACTCAGCATCACAGATCAGTCAGAGAGACAAATGAACTCTGTAGGAAAAGAAATTTGGGATGAGCATTTGGATTTTATCAGATCTGGATGTTTGGACAAATAAGGTGTTTCAGACAAGTTATTGGAGAAGGACAATAAAAAGCCAGACTCAGCTCTAGTCCAAATCATTGTTAAAGCATTACACACAGGAAGGGAGCAACTTCAGGGTATTGTGATTAACAAAATAAAGTACATGTTGCTAGAATATCTTTGCATTTCAGGCCACATTACTCAATTGGATACCTTTTTTTTTTTTTCATGTTTCTTTTTTTCTCTTAGAACTTTCATGCAAAACAATTTTTCCTTCCTATTTCAACAGAGTTTAGCTGAGCTTCCTTTACTTCTCTGGAAATCCACCTTAGTTTGAATGAAACACCAGGCTCCCACACTTAACAACTCTACAAAGGTGGTGTGGCATAGCATGTTGTTAATGTGCTTCATATTTCTGAATCTGGAAGCTTTCAGTGACTTAAACATGTTTGCTCACGTTTCTGACACAATTATTCACTGAACGGGTTCAGAGATGGACACTCTTTGAAGTGAAATCAAGGTGCTACAGTATTCTGTAGAATTTATAGAAATACCTCCACAGATTTTGCCAAAAAAACCTCAGCAGATTTATATTGGCCCTGCCAATGACTTTCTGTTTAACTTGTAATCAAAACAACTCAAACCCAGTTACTGTTTGCATATCTGCCAAGCCTCTCAATTTCAGCAGTAGGCAGCAGACTCTCAGTATGACAGGCTGTCTTTCAGATTCGAGCTGAATCTGCCAAGGCTCCACTACAGAGGCAACTGGTAAATTAAATGCCAACAAGCAAGGACATTCATGTACCTTTACACTCTGCACATGAAGAGACATCACAGGCCTCTTCATTCTAATGGGTGCTTTGTGTGTTTTGGGATGCAAAGTAAAGAGCGCCTGCTCTTATGCATAATGAAGCCGTTGCATATATATTAGTTTAGCTGTATTGCTCTAATTCTATGGTCACAAATTACCTAACAGGTTTTCCTGTTACAGAAAAATAGAATATCCTTTGTTGGTGAAATTAGCCCTCAGAAATTGAGGAAAGAAAGAAAAAAATCAACTTTTTTTCTTTTAAGCCCTCTTCTACCTAAAGATAACAGATACCACTATATAGTCAGGTTACAGCGGAGTCATTGCCAAGGGTAAATGAAAATCAGAAACATTCAAAACATACTGTCAAATCTTTAATTCTCTTTTTCATAACATAGGCATGCTCTCTGATTCTGAAAAAAAAAAAGGGATCTATTTTAAACCATGAATTGCTTATTATTCTTTATAGTAAGCAAAAAGGCTTCATCACATTTATCTAATTGTTAACTCATTAATACTTAAAAGTTGCACGAGACTTTGTGATTATTGATAACTGATGCAATCACTATTGCCAAGTTTAGATTGTATTAGCAGTTTTGTGTGCACAACCATAATACAGCCAGAGATATTAATACCACTGAGCATAAATAACAGTACTTGACAGACTCAAGTGGGGGGAAAAGCACTAACACTGGTTACTCTAATGGACAGAATAAATGATAGAATTATATAATGAGTGTACAGCAGCCAGGTTTAGTGAAATCTATTTCTGACTAAGAAGGGAGGGAAAGGTAGCAGTTTGGGTAACAGAATGAGGGTACGAACACATTAAAAATTAACCAGGTGTTTTCAGATAATTGAAAGAAAAAGCATCGACATGGGAAACTTATCTGTTGTAACTTACACAGTTCTACAGTGGGCATTATCACTGTTTCCTGCCAGGGATTTAATCTGCCATCATACCTGAAAATGAAAGAAAGAAGTATGAGCTTTCCAAGTGTTCCTACAATAACATGAGAGGGTTTTCTTTTTTCCTTTTTCTTTTTTTTTTTTTTCTTTTCCTAATAAGGAGGAAGAGATATCCTCGGTCCAATATAAAAGAGGTTACTGTTGTGCAAGTGTCTTTTTTATTTACTATAATTTGGCAGACATAGCTCTGCAAGACTTCAGAACTAAGAAAGTGAAAAACTTTGATGTTCCTTTGACATGAGCTGGTTGAGATGCATCTTCTTCATAATTGTGGAGAAATATTACATTGTTGCAGCTGCCTGGTGCAAGCAGTGAACTACGCTTCATTTTGCAGAGACGGTTCCTCCCTTCCCCACTTCCCTTCAGCATCTTAAGTACTTACCTTTGTCACACCAAGATTTACTTTAACTGGAACCATGTCAGGCGTCCCCAGAAAAATGACAAACTAAAATTATTCTATAATTGTAATACGAGCCTGAAGGCATATTCTGGGTGAGAAGGAATTCACCTCCTCTGGACACACACATCAGGGGATGTGAGAGGCATATTTGAAATTCCAGGCATTGCAATTTCATTAATCAATGGGTAAATCAGTTAGAAACCAGTCATGCTCTTTTGCAGTGAGACCTAATCCTTCGCTCGAACTTGCCATTGCCCAGTTGTATGTCGTACCCAGAGCCTGATTCAATGATTTCTAAAGAGAGAGACAAATATTCGTACTAACTACAGCATCAGGTGCCTAAAACAATCTCTGCTCTCTCTTTTATTAACTGTACTTTATAAGAATTTAACTGAAATTGGTCAATTTCTGTTGGTCAAGAAATGTCATACTTTGGAAGTGAAGTTATAGACATGAGCCCTTCAAGGTTAAACAACACTGCTCCAGAAGTCTGAGTAGTTTTCAAGCTCTCGTTTTCTCTGCTCCTTTATTTCAGAAATGAGGTGCTGGCCAGTCTGAGACAGTGGTATTGCAGCCAGCAGGACAGACAGCTAAAAATTCTTACTCCAGTATATGAAGACATGCTATCTTCTCCCTGAGGCCTACCAAAGTTAGAACATAACGTGCAAGTACATACAAGTTAAAAATAATGAAATTTCTCCATTCTCTGGGAGCTACTGAATTTGACTTCTACAAACATGTATTTCCACGAAAATATTCTCCCAACCCTAACTTGAAACAACCCAGTTTCATCTGTGCGAGAGCTGTTTTGATGAAGCATTTTTTAAGGTAAAAAATTTCTCGTGCTTATGTTGAAAAACAATTAATGGAGGGTTGTTTTAAAGCAAACAGAAAATCAAACAAACAAACAACAAAATCATACATGCACGCACGACCACTGCACACATTTCACCCATAATAGGGAAATAATTTCCTGTTCTGTGTCTTGCACCGTTCGACGGCAATTGATTTGCAGCTGGGGGGAGGGGAGGAGGGTGATTAAAGGGTTAATATTCAAATGAGAAATTTGCAAGGCCTGCATAATGGAACTGCCACCCTGATAACAATAGGAATTTTTAACAATATCGAGCCTTGTTAGCAAGAGAGTTACAAGCATTGAGGGCAATCAGTGTGTCTTGTCAGTTTCTTTTTATCTACCATCTCCAACCGCCAAGGAACCGAAATGAAGCACTTTGGAATTATCAATTTCAGCCACATTTGCATAACAAAGCCCCCGAGGAAGAGGCATGATAAATGTGAAGGACCCCTCTTGGAAAAGGAACTGTCAACCGCGCCCCGAAAGATTCTCCGACCGAGCGCATTCTCGGGGATTGTAGTCAGCGAAAATAAAATGAAAGCATTAAAGAAAGTCATTCTCTCAGAGAGAAAAATCTCCCCCTCTGCACAGAGAGAACTGGATGAAATGACATTATGCATATGAAAATGTCCAGAAAGATGTTTGATTTATGTATGCATTAGATGCAAATTCCATTACCGCACGCGCGCTGTTGTGTGATTTGGCTCTGAACACATCACTGCCCTGATCAAATCTGATCTCATTAATTCCGACAAGGAGAGAGAGAGGGAATTGAGAAGAATTTATGGCCTGGACACTTGAAAGAAGTAAATTGTAATTCTGTTTAAAGCTGTAGCGAACCTTTTAAACACCTTTTATTATAGAAAAAAGCACTTACTTTTATAACACTGTTAGAACTTACTTAATCTTGTACTTGGAACTTCTAGTCCTCATTTAAAAAAATCTATGACCTTGTTTAGGGGAAAAAAGAGAGACAGAGACAGAGAGAGACAGAGAGACAGAAAAAAATATGTCTGTCTTAGACTGAAATTCAGCAGAAGCATCATAATAATATGATCAAAGAAGACCTATTGACTATCTGAATAATCATGTGAAAATTCTGCTCTGCTGGTGTATGTTTATTTTTAAGCAATCTTTTAATATCCTCAAATAAAATATCAAATACTTTACAAGTGTTTTTATGAGACTAGATAGACATTTCATGCTTAAAAAATGTTATTAATTGTGATCTAGATAAAAATGGCAATGAGCACATGTTTTATAAAAATATTCTCAAGCAGTGCAGTGGTGTCAGGTAAAACTGATATGGGTTTCTTCCTGAGATACAGACAATTTAAAGACAAAACAAAACAAAAAAAAAATGAACAGATTTTTGCTAAAAAGGAATTATATTACTGTAGGAAAAAAAATAAATAAACAGATTGTTTCTTACATTAATAAATATTCTTATCCTTGTTTTGCTCCTGAGAAAGACCTTAATAACTCATTTCCTCCCTTCATGAAAGATAATCACCCTTCATGGGTGAGATATCCTGTATTTACTTGATACCAAGTGTAAAACTGAAATAGTGTCTCAATATGTTATTGCATTGTATAATCAGTGTTCCTCCCCCAACATTCATGAACCCCTAGGGTGCTTCATAGCCTAGAATAGTTTCTTTTCAGTTATGCATCTTCCGTTTTAGTGAGATATGATGAACTATCTCCCCAGTAAAGAAGAGAGAAAGAAAGTGGAAAAAAAAAAACAAAAAAAAAAACCCTCTTGATTCCTAAAATCTTACTTGCCTATCATGATTCATTAATAGAAAAATGAAGTGATTTCTGCAAACAGTTTCCCCAATGAAGCCTGCAGCTTTCCTTGGTAATCTGCTCCAGCTGATGTAATTGTTGAGCAAATGTTACCCAGAGAGATACAGAAAAGTTGTAAGTTATTGCATCTACTAACACAAAACTATAACTTGTACGTAAACCATGTGAATATATTTTAATCATCATTCACATTTTCAATAGTTAATATTGATTTCTTGCAGAGTTGTTTTTCTATTTCCACATGCAGAAAGCATGTTTACAATATCCATTATTCAAATACAGAAAAATGTTACCTTTTGAAGAGTTATTGTAATATATTTGGCTACCAAATTCAATCATTCGTTTAGAAAATAGGGAATATAGTCCTGATTTACACAGAAATTTCAATAGAGTCTTAAGTATGCATTCAAAAACCACTTTAGAGAAACATGCAGACATTACAATACATAAATGAGTACAGATATGTCCTGTCATTTTATTATTTTGTCATTGTATGCATAAATTTTTTGTGAAAGTATTTGAGCATGTATATGTATACAGGAAAAAATAGGGGGAATTTGTAAGTTTATAAGAGTGGGCATTTGTTAAGGTGAATATAACACAGAATGATGCTTTTTGACTGTACTAAACTGGGTACACTGAAACATGCAGGTATCGTTCTCAGAAACCTACGAATCAACTTAGCAATGTGGATAGCTAAAACGTAATTGTTTATGGCACAATATTTTTTAGACTTAAAGAGATAAAGAAATAATTTTTGTTCTACCTAAATATTCTCCATTATTAACCGGATTACTTTCATTTATATCTAAGGGAAAAAAATTACTCAGAATTGTTTCAACGTATAGACTTAAAAAACATTGGCACAGTGTGAGAGAGATCGTAATTGCAAAATTTGGTTTGGTGTTTTACATAAGGTTATCTCCCTCCTCCTGCATACCCTTAGCATATCACTGAATGCATTTATTAAAATATTCTAGCCACCTGTCCATTTGAGCCTGTTTCAGTTAACAGCCAAAAATAAAAGCAGTTTTGTACTTCAGAACACAGAGACCCAGAAATAAGTTTCCATTACTGGTGGCTAATCAAGCAAACTGGGCTTTCTGTCCCTTTAAAAAAAGAAAAAAAATACCACCACCAACAACAAAAGAAACCACATCCTTTTTGCTACCCTAAGCCCTCCTCCTGTCCCCCCCCAAATACACACACAGACACACATACTTCCCTTCAGTGAGTGGTTCAGGCTCCCTGATTAAGGTCATGCCGTTTGTTCATTACTGGTCTGGCTAATGTGATTGAATTGGAACAATACCTTTGAACTCCTTGGCTCTGATCTGCATACTAATTGACTCCCTTGTCCTTGGCAGTGACCTTGACAGGCTTTCCACCACTCTCAGAATGGCTGACCAGTTTCTCATCAAAAGTTCCTAGTAAAAAAAAGCCCCAATCCCAAAAGCAGAATTAGTCATTTACACTACTTTTCTCTCTATTCATATTTCCTTATATACCATTAGAAAAAGCAAAATTGCTACTCCCTAGCTCCCCCTGGATGTTTATTAATACTTGAAAATCACAGTGTCACTTTAAAGTGCTGAAGCAGTGACAGCATTGTTTTGAAAGAGTTCATTGTTGCCTCATCAAACACATTTTACACAGATATTGAGGTAGCTTTTTCCCCCCCTATCCTTGTTACATAAAGGGCTGCAGTTTAACTTACGGACCTTAACATCATTGTTGTTATACTTT